>APFE030631545.1:101214-209113 GCA_000404065.3 Pinus taeda | reverse complement strand
TTTATCATGATGGCAGGTATATATATTTGGGATTATTTGACAGTGAAGAGGAGGCTGCAAGGTATACCATTACAATTTAGCTCAGGCACATTTTACAAATTGACTGTCGAATATATACATTTCAACGATCAATTCTTACATAATGGACTTTGTATCTGCTCTGCAAGGGCATATGATAAGGCTGCTATCAGGTGCAGCTACAACAAGCTTTTCAGTCTACTTCAGAAGACTTGTAATGCTATTATTTTTTCAATCAATCTCCTACAACTAATTTCTGACCCGTTTGCCTTGAGAGTCTAAGTTAACTGGTTTATAATGATGGCAGGTATATATATTTGGGATTATTTGACAGTGAAGAGGAGGCTGCAAGGTATACCATTACAATTTAGCTGAGGCACATTTTACAAATTGACTGTCGAATATATACATTTCAAGGATCAATTCTTACATAAATGGACTTTGTATCTGCTCTGTAAGGGCATATGATAAGGCTGCTATCAGGTGCAGCGTACAACAAGCTTAAGTTAACTGGTTTATCAATTCTTACATAAATGGAATTTGTATCTGCTTTGCAAGGGCATATGATAAGGCTGCTACCAGGTGCACCGTACAACAAGCTTTTCCCAGCTTACAAATTGACTGTCGAATATATACATTTCAAGGATCAATTCTTACATAAATGGACTTTGTATCTGCTCTGCAAGGGCATATGATAAGGCTGCTATCAGGTGCAGCGTACAACAAGCTTAAGTTAACTGGTTTATCAATTCTTACATAAATGGACTTTGTATCTGCTCTGCAAGGGCATATGATAAGGCTGCTATCAGGGGCAGCGTACAACAAGTTTTTCCCAGCTCAAGGCAGGGACTTGCTGCCCTGCAGCTCCTCTTGTTTCGTTTTCAATTTTATGGATTTCAATTTTTAATTAAAAGAATCTCTATTAATAATTCATAACCAGTAAAAATATTCATAACAAGTAAAAATGAATTATAATGTTTTTAATTTAAAAATAATAAAAAAATTATAAATTTGTTTACATTTGGTTAATTATTTAATTTTAATCATAATATCATTTTATAAAAATAAATTGAGGGAAAATAATGATCACAAAAAATTTGTGTTTTTTGACATAATTATTAATACAATCATATTAAAATTATTAATGTGGTCGATATCGTTGAAGGTTTCATAAATATAACCAAAAAAACTATTACAACAAAAACACTATTGCAATACAATGAATACCTTACCAATAGACATATTTAACTGATTATGGGTCAACTTTAACATGAGAAACAAAAGGAATTAGCATCTTATTGTAAAATGGACCATTTTGCTAAATATTTTTTTCTTGTATATTAATTTCCCCATCTAACTATAATATGAACTTATTAGAATTGGAATAATCTCAAATCCCTAGGAAATTGGTGGGTGGTAGCCACATATCACGAATCTAATTTAACTGGAGAAAAAAAAGGAATTACACATCTTATTGTAAAATTGACCATTTTGCTAAATAAATTTTGCTTATATATTAATTTCCCCATCTATTTAAAATATGAACTTATTAGAATTGAAATAATCTTAAATCCCTAAGATATTGGTGGAAAAAGATTTGTTATAAATCAATGCAACCTAACAAACTTTGTAACATATACAACCCTTGATAACCATTCAGACAAAACATATATTAAACATATTCCTTTGAGAGTTAATCTAGTCAATCAATTAAAAAAAATTAAAAAAATCAATATATTTTTATCCACCTTAAATTAAAATAAAAAACCTTCCACAATAAATAGATTTCTAAATATTTAAATAAAATGAGTTAATTTTTTTTAACTAAATCTTATTAATATTATTTAAAATTTAACATTCAATAAACTTACCTAATAAATAGCTTCCTAAATATTAAATAACATAAAATAATATATCTTAATTTTTTTAACTTACCTAATATAATACTGCTTTAAAAAAAAGCAATTTTATAGTGTGATTACTTACCGTCCTCATAAAGCCTTCTATTGAGAACAAAAAGGAAACAGACATGACAGCCAAAGCTAATACCGGAATTGGACTCGCATGGTCCCTAGGAGGTTGTGGATTGTTGGCGAAATACCGAAGTGTTCTTCAAGATAGGCCTCCAATCTAGCTTATTGAGTCTACCGTCATTTTGCCGCAGATAAGAATATATCTTACAAATCACACCTAAGTTGATGCATAAAGTTTTAAGTAACATATAATATATATTAAATTTTTACTTAATAGATATTGATTATATCCATTATGAATAAAATGTAATCTATATATATATAACTAAATTAAATTTCTACTACTATAAAATTTAAACATTACTTTTTAATTTTTCTTTAGTAATATTATTTATAAATTAATCAACTATGTTACACAAGAATCGCTCCAAAATTTGGGAAAATCGTTCGAATGGGTTTCCCTTTCTTCGGAGTTTTGGAACTGTATGGGAGGAAATGTTCTCTTTTCAGTGGGAGTTTCAATGGGAACTTGGTAAAATTCCGGGAGTTTTGAAGATTGTTTTTTTGGAGTTCCAGCGTTCCCTAGGGTTGGGGAATACAAAGCCTATAGAGAAATATGTTGAATTGCCCATAAAACATGAGCATAAGTTGAAACCTTCGCAGGAAGAAAGGCCGAAGACATCCTTTACACCGATATCCTTAATTGAGAAACTGAAGCAATCCCCTGATGGATTAAGGAAGTGTGTGGCACCTCGATGTAAGGGCGTTATCTAGGATGTCATGTTGATGAGTATTTCTTCTGTTGTTTATGTATATATATTACAAAAGATTGTGTGTGCATATTGAATGTAGCAGTCAATACTTAAACATTAGAGTTGATTTACTTTTTCTCTTAAGAATAACTAGAGAAACATATGTAAAAGTGTTCCTTTCTATTTTTATGCCAGATTGTTTCAAAGACTCGTCATGTGTCGTAATGAACCTACATTTTAATATTTTATATATATATAAGAGAAAAACCAAGGAAGAAAGACAGCAAAGAATTTATTTATATAAGAGAGATTATATATATATTATTTGTATATTTAAACTGATTTGAATATTTAATATTTTGATTCAATATTAATTTTGATTATTAAAAAAAAACAAATTTAAATTTTTTATATATAATATTATCACTTCGTTTCTTATAAATTTTGGAGAAATTTCTAATCGTTCCCAACACCTATACCTAAATTCCCACATACCCAAATTCTGACTTTCCCACATGCCATAAACTCATGCAACATACCTAATCAATAATAAATTCTCAACTTTCCAAAAACTCATGTAACATAGCTAATCAATAAGGATGTTCGTTACGTTTTACTTTCCGAGTCTTTATATTTAAGTTGTCAATTTAATTTCGGAAAAATGTATCATTTTCATGGTCCACCATTAACGTGGAAATCAACAGACGATGGCACAATGTACTAGAGAATGTGTCGTTGTAATGTCCACAAATGAGAAAGTGTATACAAATGAAAATGACTCATGAACTAAATGCAGGGAACGTTAGACCAGATCATTTAGAAGCATGCTAGAAACCCTGCATTGCAACATACTTCTGTATTTAAGGGCATATATATAAATTTGCTTTATTATTTAGAAGAGTTGGTAAATATTATTCTTTTGATAAATTCGAGGAGAAAATAATTAATATTTCACCCTAATTTAAATTCTGGTATATGGTCACAAAACCATTAGAGAAATCTATCCATGGAATATGCATTTAAATCATAAACATTCAACAAAAATTTAGATCAATTCAAACAATGGAGAGAAAATCATGAGAGGAATAAATTGCACTCGTTGCGTGTAATTATTGTTGTAAGGTAAGGGCTAATCAGCCTGCTATAAAGCATTAAATGCCCTGATACATGCATAATGTATAACAATATAATACACTGTCTTGGTGGCTACATAAATTGAAAATCAAAACAATGTATTATATTGTTATACAGCATTGTCGTAATTCAGTATAAGTTATATATTGTTATACAGCATTGTCGTAATTCAGTATAAGTTATCAATTCATTAATTGATAATAGAGTTATCAATTCATTAAGTTATATTGTTATGGCAGGCTCCATTGTCGTAATTCAGTATAAGTTATCAATTCATTAATTGATAATAGAGCACGTTCCGTGGTGGCAGTTAAGTCTGATCAAGCATCAGCGATGAGTTGTATTGAGCACTCGAAAATTATTCGAGCAGGTTCACTAATGGTCTTAGTGTGATCCATAATCAATGATTAGTTTTATTAAGTAATAAAATAATGTGATGCTCCAATATAGAAAAAGTTGCATCCAAAAATCATGAATCAATACGATTTCAACCAGGCTATACGCAATTACATCCAAAATATGAAATATTATGTAATGGAAGAATATGAATATAGGTTGAAATATTATGTAATGGAAGAATATGAATATAGGTGGTACTGTGAATGAATGAAATCAGTAAGGGGAAATGGTAATCCAAGAGGGAGAATGAATGCTAAATGGTGGGTGCCAAGTTTCAGTATGGTCTGGCGCCAACATAGTTGCCAGCAGGATAGTAATTGCATGTGATAAATGTGTCACCGTTCTTACATTTGATGGCCGCACATCCAACTTTAGTTGTTGTTCTCCAAACGATCTGAGTGTAGTGGGTACAGTCTTCTCCCGAGCTGCAACTATTTTTTGCATAATTATACCACTTCCTCTCATCTACCCATGCAGCAACAGCATCTGTAGCGTTCCAGCGGCTGCCGCTTCCCCAGAATATGTTCTCTCCGAAAGGCCCTTCGGAATGCTGGAGGAGGCAGTCGCCCCTTCTTTCCCTTGCATATGTACGCGCATACTTGGTAAGCGTGGCATCCCATTTTAGTGGAGGGACTCCCACTTGCCTCCTTGCCTTGTTCTGTGGAACTAGAAATCCTTCAATCGTTTCATTAATGCCCGTACCTGCTGCAACCATGTGTAAGCTACTCGTTACAGTGCTTAAGGCAGCGACTACAACCAGTAGACACAATCGCCTGTTCATTTTAACAACAACAATGAGAAAGAAACCCAATCAGTAGCAAAGTAACGGCTACGTCTGGACGGATGCAGCGGCAATATCCTTACTACAACTGCAGAGCAAATTTTTCGCTGAAGAAAGATGTTAAAATCTGCCTGCAGTGAAGCGGTTTATATATTGTTGATGAAGACTATTAATAGAAAGTCAAAGCAGACTTAACAAGAACGCAGAAGTCGATGAATTTCAGGTGGCGCAGCAAATGTAAGCGTGAAGTAAGATATATGGGATAACATACTGCCGACATCATATCCTCCCAACAATACAGTCTTGAAAGTTATAAAGATAGAAAGAAATATGCAACTTTCTAATTCTCAGTCGTGGTAGCTACGTAAATCCGCTCTATCTTGCACCGTTAGAATGTTTAGCCATGCAACGAACACATCTTATCTCACGCTTCGTACGGAAGTAACGTGCGCCGACGTTTGACTTGGTTAAAAGATAGCGGTGATAACAGATTGAGAGACGCCGGTTTGAACCTGAGACTTCTGAACGCGTTCCAATCTCGTGCATAGTTTGGACTTTAGCCCACGTGCATAGCGAGGAAAATATGTTCCCGCCGCCTCTTCTCGAAGTTCCATATTAAAACTGATATCAGCCCAGCCATGCATATCTATCTGTCCGTGATATGCGCCCAGCCATGCATATCTATCTGTCCGTCTTTATCCCTTACGTTTTGCTGTTGAGAGGATCTGATGTCCGCTATAGCTTATCACGTGTATTTTACCACTTATGTTTTTGCCACCTTCCTTCTTATTACAAATCTCTCTTCCTTTTCTGTCAATTGTCTTTGTAAACAGTATACAAACAAGCTAAGTGTAGGTAGATCTTAAAGCATTTTCTTTAGCCAGGATCCATCTGTCGAGTATTAGCTGCTGCCTTGCTATTGTTGCCATAAAAATGACGCGGTCATCGTGTCTTCTGGTTGTAGTAGCTTCCTTGATCCTTGCAATCTGTAACCTACAAATGGTTGCGAAAGCAGGTGCGAACATTAGTGAAACTATTCAAGGATTTCTGGTTCCGCAGAACGAGGCCAGAAAACAAGTGGGAGTCCCTCCACTGAAATGGGATGTGAAGCTTGCAACTTATGCCCGCAGTTACGCAAGGAAAAGAGGGGGAGATTGCCTCCTTCAGCATTCCGACGGTCCATTCGGAGAGAACATATTCTGGGGGAGTGGCAGAGGTTGGAACGCTACAGAGGCAGTGGGTGCATGGGTGGATGAAAAAAAGTGGTATAATTATGCAAATAATAGTTGCAGCTCTGGTGAGGACTGCACGCACTACACTCAGATTGTCTGGAGAACGACAACTAACGTTGGATGTGCCATCATCAAATGTAACAGTGGTGACACATTCATCACATGCAATTACTACCCTCCTGGAAACCATGTTGGAGCGAAACCATACTGAAACATTGGCGCCCAATACTTAACATTCATTCTCCCGCTTGGATTTCCAGCTAGATATTCTTAAAAGGATACTGGATACGGATTTCATTCTCTCACTGCCATTTCTATTTTTATCTCAGGACCATTTGTATTAATTATCATATTCTTATTCTTCCAATACATATTTATTTGTCACTATATATATATAAGCTTTGTCCGATGTTCATATTGATTGAATAAGTTGCTGGAGTCTAGATTTTGTTCTATTTTTAAAGGAATGAATGACAAAGTTACATAAGCTTGTCTGATGTTCAGGTTGATGGAATAAGTTGCTGGAATCTAGATTTTGCTTTATTTTTTTATTTTTATTTTTCCAAAATATTCAAACTGACATAGGCTCAGTCAGATAATTGACCACGCCTATAATTACAAAATATTCAGCGAATCAATAATCAAGATAAGATAAAGATGCGAGTCGGTTACAAGCCACCTTCAAAAATAAAGCAATGTAAGTTATAATCAATGTTCAAAATAAAGCAGGCTTGTCGGAGCAAAGGAGGGCGCAATGACCATCTGACAACAACAGTTGGCTATGACACCAGATATTAACGAATCATTGGATGTGAAATAAATTTCAAAATTATCTTTCATTTCGTTTAGTTGGATTTTGGCCATAGCATTTTATTGATCAACAATATATTTTAATCTAATATTGAG
Source organism: Pinus taeda (assembly GCA_000404065.3). Lineage (NCBI taxonomy): Eukaryota > Viridiplantae > Streptophyta > Pinopsida > Pinales > Pinaceae > Pinus > Pinus taeda. The sequence continues at coordinate 201,918 of APFE030631545.1, read as the reverse complement.
TCTCTCAGGCTCAGGCTCTGTTGGCCTAAGATTATTTTATTTAATAGAGTCGATATCAATTTTCTATTCAATATCGAGCTTAACAGTATAGCTGTTCATTTAACATTGGTGCTAACCTAATCTAATTAAACATAACTATGGAAAAGAATTAACAAAATTTTAAATCTAATAAATTTTAATTATCTCAAATTATAATGAAAATACTATAAAATCATATAAATTATATGAATCTCCTTTTCAAAAAAGACAAGAATTCTATGAATCTCCGCTTCAAAAAAGGCAATGTTTTAAATGTAAACTGAATTGAATCTTTACATGCCATGCGTCGATAATATGCATGATTCCGATGGTTGAAATCTTATCTCCGCATAGGGTGCCACTTTAAAATTTCACGAAAGCAATTTTTAACGCGTGTTCCTTGAGTTAATTGTTTGGCCTTGTCAGAATAATCCACGCGTTGCCTTTGTTACCGTCCACGTCTCTGTGGCATGATGCTGCTGGGATATATAAATAATTGAATTGTCAAGAGTCTCTAACATCGTTTTATTTCATTTCCAACGCACCGTAAACACCACCTTCTCTTAAGAATAACAATCTAGTTACTGCAATTTGAACCTTGGTAGTTAAACAATATCAATCTTACCTCATCTCTATTTGGGCAATCCTCTCCATGCTCTTTCCGTTACCGGTATTTGAACCTGGTCGCCTGGGTAAAAACCTAGTAACTAATTGGATTAGATAACAAGGGATAGACCATTTCTCTATTTGTGCATGTCATCCTTTGGAACGGCTTATCTTCTTTATCCGAAAAGACTTAAGGAAACACCACCTATGGGTATAAAGACTATTATCATGCTTTCGCTTTCGAACCAACAATGCAGGTAACACATGATATGATGGAAAAGTTAGCAATGTGTTAATAATAATGTCTAAAATAATAAAATAACGATTAACTATATTTTAATTCAAAGGCTTCTTTTGATTGGGCTGAAGCAAAAGGGAAAAGGGAGGTAGGATACTCTAGGGGAGGGGTTAACTTTAATCAAAGAGTCTTTGTTTAGTATTTTGTTTGTTTTTTTCTTTTTACATTCTTTCTTTCTTTATTTATTTTGAGTATTAAGTTGAGCATTCATATTGTATGTATGATAATTTTGTTGTGGATATTATCTTATTTTACTACAATTGAAATTATAGTTAAAAATATATTTTTATTTTTGCTTATATGAAATTTATGGAAAAAATCATTAAATATAATTTATTTTAATTTGATATCTATTAAGTATTGAGAGGGATTGAATTTTTCCAGGTGGAAACTTTTTTTTAGTGCAGAACATGAGCAAATGTTTGTATCTCGAAAGATCGCATCTTCCTCATTGTTTGATAGATTTGGGGTTAAGATGGATCAAGGGTAGTTTTGGTTGTGCATGGTTACACAAATTTTCAGTTGTGAATGGTTACACAAAATGTTTTGAACATCTAATTATTCTAACCATTTTAAATTATATGTTAAATATAACTAAGGTAATATAGTCTTTTTAATTTTTAATTTTCTCAATTACCCTAGTTTGTTATTAGAGACACTTAATAACTTGAGTGATGGAATAAAAAATTTCAATGCAAAGTGACAATATAATAGTATTGAATGTCAGAAAATCTGAATAATAAGAATGTAGCCAATTACAAATAGCCTTCATTGTGATCAATCTCAAACTATTTTCTTCTACTGTTATTATTGTCATACTTGTTAGTTTTGTCATCTTTGCAAATTGATCATATGAAAAGGGTGGTTGAAACCATAGACCATTCAAATATTTAACTCGAGTTATAGTAGTAAATTTCATACCTTATCTGTCTTGCTCTTTAATATTAATGGTATCGTTCTCCAAAGTCAATCATTCTGACTTATGGAGTGTTAAACACCAAGTTTCAGTGGTTTTTTTTTTTTTTTTTTTTTTTTCTGTTACCTCATTTGAATGCAATATGACTAACAATGTTGAATGATGGAAAATGGGAATAATAAGAATGAGTTAAATTACAAATAGTTTACAGTTTCAAGAAGAAAACATTTTAGGCAAGTGAACATTTCATTTAAGATGAAACTTCAAGTGTTTATGTATGGTTGGTTACTATAACACATAAATTAATGTAATTTGTCAATAATTATTTTGTACTTACACTCAAATCAATGCACACTATTAATCTAGTTACTTTGAAATTAATGTACAAAATATATTTACTTACATCAAATGAGAGAACAACATCTACACTAAAATCAATGCATCTAGTGCAAGTAATTAAATAGGATTAAATATTAACATCTACACTGAAATCAATGCATCTAGTGCAAGTTATTAAATAGGCTTAGATATCAACATCTACAGTGAAATTAATCCATCTAGTGCAAGCAAATAAAATAGGATTAGATATCAACATCTACACCAAAATCAATGCATCTACTGCAAGCAAATCAAATAATATTAGAAGTCAACAACCACACCGAAATAAATTCATCTAGCGCAATCAACAAAATAGGATTAGGAATCAATATCTACACTAAAATCAATGCATTTGTTTCAATGAAAAAACATAATATTTACAACCTTTTAAATCCAACTTCTATTACCTTTTATAAAAGCCTTACATCCTCTTCCTCTATGGTTAATAATGTTCAATGTTATACATTACTATATAATATATGTATTTTTCTATGTGTGCCTCTTTCCCCTTCCATCTATCTCTCTCCTCCATCTATGTGTCTATCTCACTCTTATCTCTCTCCCCCATCTCTCTCTCCCCAACTTTCCCTCCCTCTCTATATCTCTCTCTTATTTCCTCTCTCTCCACCTACCATCTATATCTATATCTCCCTTCATTGTCTCTCTATCTCATAGCCCCAAACACACATGCTCTCTCTCTCCATATCTCTCTATCTCTCCCTCTCTCGACCTCTTCCTTCTTGCCCTTCTCCCACCTCCATCTATATCTCTATCTCCCTTTTTCTCTCCTTCTCAGTCTCTCTATCTCACCTGTAAACATACTCTCTCTCTCTTAGCTCTCCAATTTTGTTACTATCTCCCAACCTATCTCCTTCTTTGTACCCCCACTCTCCCTCTCCCTCTCTCTATCTCCTTCTTTGTCTCTCTATCTCAGCCCCCAAACATACACTCTCTCTCTTCCTCCATGTTTCTCTCTCTATACCTTTCTTCGTCCATCCATATCTCTCCCCCTCTAACTCCATCTCTCTCTCCCTCCCTCTCTCCTTCATTCCCTCTCTCTCTTTCTCTCTCTCTCTCACTCTCTCTCTCCCTCTCTCCCTCACCTCCCTTTCTCTCTCCTCCCCATCTCTCTCTCTCTCTCTCTCCCCAACTTTGTCACTATTTGTCACCCTCTCTCCTTCTCTATACCCCCCACTCCCCCCATCTCTCTGTATCTCCTTCTTTGTCTCACTATCTCACCTCCGAAAAATACACACTCTCTCTCCATCTCTCCCTTGTCACTCCCTCCCTCTCTCTCTCCACCTTTCCCTCTCTATAACTTTCTTCTTCCCTCCCGCTCTCTCCCCCTCCAACTCCATCTCTCTCTCTTCTAACTCCCTCTCTCTCTCCACTTCTATCTCTCTATGTCTTTGTTATTCCCTCCCATATATATCTATACTAATATATTAATATATATACAAAATAGAGATTAAATATTAAATTAAAGTTAATAATATATTAATCCAAAGTAACTAAATTTAATATCATATTGAATTTAATAATATTGATATTAGAATATATTAATATTCAATCCTAATATTAATAATAGATTTAGTAATAATATTAAATCTCATATTATGCTTGTAATATCCCCAATGACTCAACTTAAGGTCCTATTGGTTAAAGTTGGATTATGGTTAAAGTAAGTATTTGAATTTATTTGTTACTATTAAATTAGAATCTTTTGTTTAAGTTGGAAAGAAAAACAATGGAAATTATTTATATAATATTCTTGAGAATGTGACAAGGGGTACATGGAGAGTTAAAATTCCCTAACATTCAGAAAGCAGATGGAAAGTTAGTTATGTCCTAAAAATAGAAGTCAAAAAAGAGGAAAAGTTCCTCATTCCTGGCCCGTTCATACTGTAAGGAGAAAAAAAAAAAGAGAGAAAGGAAGGGCTCCAAAAGAAAATGATTGGAGAGGAAAGTCATTAATCTAGAGGGGAAAGGAAATTCAATGAGAATTACAAAAAAAAGAAAGCAATGGTTGGAGATAAATGCCATCATTTTGGTTCTCTTAGGTGGGTTTATTGTGGGGGAAAAGGCAGTAGTTTCCAAAACCCTAGTGGGAGATAAAGACTTGTGAAACCCTTAAAGAAGCAGGACATTGCTTAGGGTTGTCGAGAAAACCTAATTGGAGCAATTTTATTCTCACAAGAAAGGAAATTATCTCAAGGGTATCTAGAGAGTTGCTAGCTGATGGTCGAGTGGTCCGAGAAAAAGATGACATTTTCCTGTAATTTTAAGATAAGTCTCTAACTCAAGAAGTACAAAGAGAAACAATAAAACTGAAACTTATTTTGTTCTGAGTAATGATGCTGGTATAAATTTTTTAAATTATATGTGTATATATGTATATAGATGTAAGTAGAAGTTATGTGTATTGCAGTTTTGCAAGTACCTATGACTTGTGAAGGAAATGCTTTTTTTTTTTTTTTTTAAGATGACAAGACTAGTAAGTGCATTGTTGAAGATTGTTAATTTTTAAGTGGAAAGGTAAAATTTGATGGATAATTTTTTTATATTATTTTATAGGAAACTCATGCTAGTATAATAGCCTAGCTTTTTAGAGGGAGAACTGTTAAGTATTGCAAACCCTCTCATTGTAAAGGTTTTGACCAAGAAATACCATAAGGAAGTGAATTCAATGCACTTAAAAAAAAAGATAATAACAGTAAGGACTAGGGTTAGTGCCTTACTGTCAGTGATTATGACTCATGCTTCATTACATTCCTTTGATTTTAGGACAAAAATGACATAACAAGTAACTAAAAGAAAAATCCCTAATGAACCCAATACAAGTCACAATAGGCTTCTTGGTTAAATTGATAAATAAATTTCAAGTACCAGATGGGTAGTTGTCAAATGCATGGAAAGGAAACACATTATTGATCTTGAGTATGATAGCTTTGTTATGATAAATTTGTTATTGTAATTATCAGGTATATGTAGAAAAATATTATTAATATTTATTTACTATAAATGAAACTGGTGTTTAAACACAAGAAAAGAAGAATATATGATAATTATGTATTTGTCCAAAAAAGGAAACCATTATGTGACAATATTTATCATTAAAATTTTATATAAATATCATAAAGTCATAGAGTGTTAATAGTTACACATGAAAAACACTATAAATTAAAGGATAAATAGATAGTACAATCTAAAGAAATGATGAATTATGATCGATGGTCCCTTCCATATAACGAGTTGAAATAAAAAAACAATGACCAACCACCTTAGACCATTAGTCCATAATTAACATATATATAATATATATATATATATATATATATATATATATATATCGATATATATAATCTGGTTCTAGTGGTATATATATAATAGTAGGAGTCAAGTTCCTCCGCAAGAAAGAAAAATATAAAGAAACTCCTCAGTTGCACCATAGGATGACACTTAAAAAAAATAGATATATATCTATATCTATACTCAAGAAATATATATATATATATATATAAATATATATAATATAGTATATATATATATATATATATATATATATATATATATATATATATATCTTCTGCAAACTACTATCGAGGTCCCGGGGGAATAATAGAGAGCAAGGAAAGTCTTAGAACTTGGAAAAATGAAACATAAAAACTCTTCAAGTTGTATCTTGCAAGATTCACACGAGGGATTTGTACAACAACCTTTACTTGAGTTCTCACCGTCCTACAACAATGGGACCATAAAAGAAAGGAAAACAAAATGTTAAGATAATATCTAGTACAAGCCTTAGGAGGGTATTTCACCTTTTCCTATGGTTATCCAAAAAGAGAAGGTAAACCATCGAGCAAAGTTTCTTGTCAAAATAAATTACTTGCATGAGTGCTTGTGTCGTTTTTTCCTTATTACATTACCAAACCCTAGTAAGAATGACAACCCTGTGTTAAATTAGCAAAGAACGAAAGGATTCATTGTTAACACATCAAATGAACCATCAATAGGGAGGACACAATAACTTTACCTAGAATATTGAGCTTGACATGTATTAAGAGACAAGGTTTTGCATCGCCTTGGACAATAACCCTCATTACTCTATAGAGAGAGGGGGAATAAAAAAAATGAGACAAAAAAATACCCTATAAGAAAGCTTCAGCGATATATATAAAAAAAAGGGATTGCAAGAGAATTAAGAAATGAGGTTGTACTTAGATACCTAAGGAAAAAATATTGTCAACATTTAATACTTCACCATTATCACCATGTAGAGCTAGTTAGAAATGGAAAATCCATAGAGCAAGGTCATGGCAAAGCTACCCTTCCAACCGAAGTATCTACTAATCGAAGTCAGGCAGGAACCCTTGAGGTGGTTAGCCTAGATTCTTACCCTATTAACCTTGACCGTTAGATATTCTCCTAGACAGATGTAGGGCTCATATCCTACTTATCATAACAATTAATGAATTTAAGACTGATTTCTCTCTTTTGACACTGCTCGAGGCAAACAACTGTTGATCTAGAATGATCGACCTTGACCCTAAGCTAAGAGCGTGTTATAATTCTTAAATATAAACTCTAATGCAATATGTTATTACATAGCAACAGACCATAGGAATCATAGGAAATCTTATGAACCATAATATATGTTTGTGCATGAATAATCCCATATAGGTTGTGGATAACAAGTTGATAGGGTACAAAGGGTATATCGACAATATGAGGTAACACTGAGGAACCAGGGGTATAACCCATTTATGATACCAATATTTAAATAGAAGTGAGTAATATGTAGAATCAAAAGTGTATGTTCATCTTAAGAAGGGCATGTTTATGTTAATTTTACCATTGAATTAAGCTAGAGCATCATCTCTAATTTAAGGTAAGATAACTAACTATTAGTACTGCTATGGTACAAGTTACAAAACAAATTTGACATGGAAGAATTAATAAGGGAAGTGTCATAACCTTCCCTCTAGAACAAAGAGAATGAAACAACTTTATTTTTTATTTTTTGTTTAGAATGATGCATGCTCTAGAATAATGTCAAGGTAAATGGAAGCGGTGTGTGTGGCATAGGTTCCAAATTATAATCCTTTATTTTCTAAAATAAAAAATTGTATGCACTATTTTTTTTTTTTTTTTGGTGTTTTGAAATGGGATGTGGCAAGTGGTATGAGAGCTATAGGTTCAACTCTGATGCCTAATAGCCAATCCATAGTCGAAAGATTAAAAAAATTAGTGCTGATATCATACCGGATTAAGAGGTAAGAAAAATAATAAAGGCATCAACACTTGCTAGACCTTTCAAGGAGGGAGAGAATACTTGGATGCACTTAGGATATGAGGCATCACCTCCTACAACATTATTACAGGGATTAGTAAAAATCGAAAAGATGGAAATAACGAGTATTAAAAGACAATATATCTCTCTCTCTCTCTATATCTCTATCTCTCTATATATATATATATATATATATATATATATATATATCAAGCCCTTTGGGTCATGCACAAGTTCCTTAGTATAGAAATTTGAGTATTGGTTACTGAGTGCAGACCCAGGAACCTATTCAAGTAGATATCTCTAGCTAATATTTCTTAATGAACATGTTGATGAAAAGAAAGAGGGTATACACTTTAATGGTGGTATGGTGATGCTCGTTCCACTAACTTATGTATGGAATTATGGTGGAGGTTTCCATTAGACTGGCTATCACACTCGTCCTGAATATCTTTGTCATTTGTATATGTTGCTAATGATTTTTATACTAAGGGAACCTTCATTTTTGCCTTAAATGTAATCATGGTAACAACATTAGTATCATTAGGGGAATTTGAGGTTTAAAATGAGCCTCCTAAGGAAATTATAAAATAATAGTGGAAATAATAAAATAAGATTAGATTACATCATCAAATTTTAGCGAGAAAAAAATAAAAAACTAATTTTTCAACTTATCTCCCTATGGGTTAACTCAAATTTCGAGAGGAAACACTTGTTGAATGAAATTTTTTTTCATGTATTTCTCATTTTTCGTGTAACAGGGTCAATCGAAAGTATGCAACATGGGTACTCTTTGGATGAGGAATTAAATTTTGCATCCAATGGGTACTCCTTCTCGAAATTGGAGTAAAACCTTAGGGAGATAAGTTGAAAATACTAGTTGAAAAAGTTATTTTATTATTTTTACTTTTTTACTCCAAAAATGGTGAATCATCTCCCATGGTTGACATCATTGTCTTGAATTGTATTGGTTCTTATAAAGTTTGTTTTGATTGTACATTTTCCTTAGGAGGCCCATTTTAGACCTCAAAAATCCCTTAATGAGTAGAACTACATTGTTTCATGTAGTGGATTCCATGATTAATGGAATAAAAGAAATAGAGGGTTGAAGCCAAGTTGAAAATTTACATAGTTGTAAGACTTAATTAACCATAGATTAAGGTACCAATTTATTAATAATGCATAAGTTACTTTTATACTTATGAAAGAAAAAAAATCATTGTTGACTTGGTTGTATATACCTAAACATTGCACCTATGTAATCCCAGTGAGGAAAAATAGTTAGTTGTAAAAGTATAGAATACCATTACTAAGAGTCAAGCTAATAATAGGGAATATGGAAAATAAATAGTGTCATATGGATGTAAGGTTAGTGGGATATCTTTAGTAAACCACATTGGAATCACTCTATGACATTACACATGCACCATTGTATCTCTGGAGACTAGAATTAGAGAGTAAAAAGAACTAGAAGGAAAAGGAATTTACTTGTGGGATGTGGCCCCTCTGACATTAAGTTCCAAGCCTATGCATATAAATGATGATTATTAGTAAGGAAAAGATATGTGGATATGAATGTGAAAAAATGAGTATGCTAAGAAAGAAATACTATAAATAATTTCTTGATAGTAGGTATGAAAATGGACTATGTAATTTATATAGTAAATCCAGTAAATTCCATGGAAACTGTACAGTGTGGATAAAATTTGTAGGCTGGCATAGATAAGGGGTGTTGTTGGTAATTTAAGAATGAATCACTCAAGTCAATGATAATCTATGCATGAAAAATAAATAAATAAATAAATAAACACAAAAAATTGGAAAATGAACATATCACATAAAAATTTATATGGAAGAAAATATGTAACACTCACTGTTATTACTTTTATAGTTCTATAAGAACCAAAAGTATATTGCATTATTGGATAGGGAATAATTTTGACTCCATATGTATACATTTATGTATGGTGTGCAAATAATTATGTATTACAAGAATCCCTGCATATATGTTCAAGAGCCTAATTGAAAGCACTAATTCCAAAAAGACTAAGAAGGTTTGGGAACCTTTGATATGAATATTTTGGCTCAAAATATAAACACATAATAAAAGGTATGCAAGATTACTCATAGGAGTGTAAATATCTATGAAAAAGTGTTGAAAACGGGGTGAACTCTATATAATGTAGAATAAATCCTAGTGCAAACAAAGAGGATACCCAATGTTAACTTGTGTTACACCTGAATTAAATACAAAATATCTCATCAAGGAAAAACTTGCAATAGTAGCATAACTCAAGTATGAGCATGCTAAATATTTTCACTTATGATTGTGAGTATGCCCCATGACTATCATGAGCAAGTTTGGTCTTCATGAATGATAATGTTGTCTAAAACTAGTCATATACTTATCTAAAAACAAGGAAAAAAATTTGGAAAATTCCCAAGAAATTTTGTGTGATATCCTATTTAAGGAACATTCGGAATTAAATTATAGTCTAAATTTTTTATTACAAATATTGGAACAAATTAAAGAATGATGGCACAAAGCAGGGCCAATGATATTTTTCAAGGAAAGGGGTGTGTATCGAAGTAGGTAATTATGCACGTGGATATGGTGTTGAAAGAGATTTATAAAATTATAGCTTCTTGCAAATTTGTGGAAGATTAAACTAATCAAGGATAAAATTGGGAGTGGACACAGTAATGTGACAGCCAAGTAGGTTGATTGAGCCCATGGAAATGACATAAAAAAGGAATCCCCTTAACCCTTAGTTTATTCATACATGTATTTATGTATTGCATACATGATAATGTAGAATGCATATAAATATATGGATGAAAATGCCATTATTATGACATGATTGCCAAGGTTCATTGGAATAGGAAGGCTACTTCTTACAGATGGAAAAAAAGAATGCTAACAAAAAAGGAATTTCCATTGAGGAAGACTCTTACATGGTGATCATCGAAACACAAAATAGGTAGTATGGCCTAGTTCATGTGAATAGAGACAATGTGGTCTCTAGATTCTATGTGGTAATATCTACATAGTTAAGTAATTTGTATATGTGTATTGTGATATTGTGTTATGTGCACATGGATTTCTTAATAGATAATTTCAAATAAATGCAATGGACCCTAAAAAGAGAAAGTAATATTTGATTAGACTATCTCTAATAGATGAAATATATAAATGGATAAATGTTGATTAGGTAAATGGATTAGAAATTTAGAGGAATCACAAGAATTTATAACTTCAAACAACCCAATGAAAAAAAGAAAAAAGCATGTGGCGAGTGATGGATACGTATCTATGAAGAGAGGTCTCTAAACTTAGCTTTTACTAGGTGAGATATTGATCCTCTTTATTGTTAGCAATTTGAAAAAGATGTGGTCAATTGATAAGGATAAATATACTAACATAATGTGTATGAGGCAGTTAATATGCACATGAGTGCAAGGGGAGCAAACTCGACGTCTATACTGATATTACATATAACCCTCAGCAACAAATTGTAGTGCATAATGATGGAGGGTATACAAATAAATAAAATAAAATAAATATAAGATTACAATGTTGCTAGCTAGTGTGGTAAGATACTAGTTGCAATTGATCATAAAAGTCATTGTAAAATGCATATCATCTACCGGTGTATTCTCATCTGACAACACAATCAATTGGATAGTTGGCTCAGGCGTCTGAAATCCTTCAGATTCCTCATATACTTGAGTTACCACTTATAAACTCTCCACTTCACTTTCACTATCAACTCCTATTTTTCTAGAAGAATAACATTCTTCCTCTTTTCTTTTCCACTGCTCAGGAGTCTCCATTTCCTTATTCCACACAGCCAAACTTCTTACAACATCTCCTATGCACTACAATTCCCTTCTTCGAACCCTAACTTCTTGAAACTTCCTTTTCTACCACTCTTCAACTATTATTTCCCTCTACAATGCTCTAAAATATCTTGCCTTATGTAACTCTTCTTGATTCATGATAATAGGTTCTTCATTCTCCCACATCTGCACGAAATTCTTCTCCTCTAATCCCTTCCCCTAGTATTAAAAGTTTAAGCTACCATTTGATCTTGTGGAAACACCAACAAGCTATCCTCAACCAATAAAACTTTAATCCAAAGAGGAATCTCTTTTAGCAGTCACCCTCATATTCCAAATTTGAATATGACTTTTGCACAAGAAAAGGACTAGTGCTTTCCAGTCATAACCTCAATGATATAACCTTCAAGAGTCACGTTAACACAAAATTTGACAACTCTTTTTAGATATGTATCCAACCGATGAAGATCAACTAAATCAGTTGTAATCCAAGTTCTGCAGAACCTTGGTTGTACCACAACCCTCAATTTATGGTGAAATTGAGTCAATAAATTTTCTAATTTCGCAGGGAGCTCACAACAAAAGATCTCGTACTGGTCACTAGCAAGATTAGCATATAGGATCTCTTATTTGACCTAATTTAGATCCTTCTGTCTCAATTTTTTCTGCTGCAAAATAAATTAATCAACTCTTTAATGCCACCATTTTTGGATATCCCAACAAATATACCTTGGTCGCATTATCTAGATCCCCTTTAAGAAACTCAGGGTCTCGACAATGGAACTGTTAGGACTCTAAGAAACTCTCCTAGGTTGCAGCTAGGAGATGCTTGGTAACATATAATATTCAATATTGTTCTCAGAACTATTGGAATGGATGATGGTTTGGATCAATTCACATAACCAGTTCAACTCTATTCTCACTCAGGACATGCATGAGCACTCTCACCAATACAAGGCTTTAGACCACTAATGCTCAATAATTTATAAATTCAATGGATAGATGGAGAATACTGATTGTACCAGCAGATTGCATACAAACACATATGAATGGCCAGCTATAGGAAGTAAATGAGACTTGCAAATCTAATTTATCAATGCAAAGATAAGACGACAATTATCTGGCATTAGACATAGTAGAAAACCTGAATAACCTATTCAAGTGCAAGCACAGAAAAACAAAGAGAATGGACATTGAACATATAATAGCAAAAGAAGCTTATATTGCTAGAATGAAGATGAGAAGCTTGAAGGAATAGAGGAGGAACAATATCCAGAATTTGAACCCTTGTTACATCTAGTTTTCAGCCTTTTATAGGCCTTTTACAATGCTTTTGAGCTCTTCAAAGGCTCAAAGTCTTAATCTGTCTGATATGTCTTGTTAACTGATTGATTCTTTGAAGAAGCAAGCATGGCTTAGAGGTTTTTTCCTTCTGACAGAGGAATAACCACCTTCAGATAGTTTGATATGTTGTCTGTGGGCTCTCTCGTGTCGTAGATGCCCCATGATGTTTGTTTTGAGGAGTTGCGCTGTGGCCTTTGATATTTTTGTTTGTTTTGGACAACTGCACGTGTTGTGTTGCGTTGTGCTGCTCCTCGGCCTCTTTGTCAGTTTGGGGATGAACTGCACATGTTGTGGCCCTTTCAAAGGTTTAACAATGCATGCTTTCTGTTAAAACAGAATAATGTTGCCATATTGTGGACTTCTGCCTTAAACAATGATTGTTTCTGTTTTAAACAAAAAACACTGCAACACTGAGAAATCTTGCTCCTTTGTCCTTTTCAAACTTCAAAAGTCCTCAGATATGGTTTATTCTCCTCTCGGGTCTGCCCTTGCAGTGATAGCACATCTCCACCATTGATCTGGGAGTCCTAAATCCAATGGTGGTGATCCATTTCAGGCACCTCTTTTGTACTAGAGTTAACCGCCCGATGAGGGCAGTTTTCTCTCTCCTCATCCTAGACACATGGCAGCTATTGTATGGCATCAGGCAAAGTTTGGCCTAAACCACTTATCGCCTTTGGCTCCCTAGAAATCCTACTGGTTTTTTCATTTTCTTTGTGTTTCAAAAATGCACCAAAACATTGAAAATCATTAAAAAATGGACTTTGGTGGACTTCAAAAATTATATTTCTCACTTCTCAGGCCCTTTTGGGTCTGGGCTTCATCGCAATCAACGTTTCCCTGTTTCACTTTGTATTTCTTTATATAACGAAATACATTAAAATGCATTTAAAATGGGCTTATTTCGGACCTAAAATTTTATCGAATATGTTGTATATAATCGTCGGGTCGGGTTATCAGGTCGCCCATGTGTATATTCCTGCAAACTTTGTAGAGCCGATGTGATATAGCGATGCGATCAATCGTAATTGCATGTCATTGATTCCCACGGCCTTTTACTTTAATCGTCAATGCCTTGCAATGCGACCCACCGATCTGATCATCGGAGATCACTGATCGGCGGGTCTTGTGCCCATACTTAAATCATCGTCTTTGCTTAGCCGATTGCGATTAATCGCTTAGATCTGGGATGTTGATCGGCCAAATCTAAAAACTGGTATTCTTTCACTATTTAAAGCTTGCTATACTTGATTTTCATTGTTTTCTTTGGTTTTTAACCTCCCGATAGTGTATTTCTACCCTTCCAAGGGCTCTCCTCTTGCGCTGATTTTGACCCTTGGATGATTTTGAGCAAATGCTGAAGATTTCAAGAGCATTTTTGGATCCCCTGGGATGAGTTTTAAGCAAATTTGGAGACTTTAAGAGCATATATGGATCCAATTTTGGGCCTTTTGTCAGCGAGGCTCATTGGCTCCTTCTGGAGATGAAATCCTCCCTGTGAGGTTTCAAGGATCACAGATCAATGCCTTTCCTATAAAGCAAAAATAAAATCTTCCTTCTAGTGTTCCATTGGGCATGGAGTCTATTTTGTAATGAAATAAAAACTGGAAAAACATATTTACAATGACAAGGCTTTAAATCCTTAAACAAAATAATGTTTCAAGAACCGACTGGGCTACCAAAAGTATCTCCTCCTTCTAGACTGTGCAAAATGAATGTATTGTTCTGCTGAATTTGAGCAATGAAAAACAGACCTTTCCATAAGGAGTCAAATTTGCCATGATTACCTTTATTTTCCTTAAATGCATCCCATTTAAGTACCCAATCACCAACTTGGAAATTTTCCACTTTTGCCTTCCTGTCAAAGGCTTCTTTGATTTTCTTCTGATGAGCCTTTGACTTCTCAACCAGTTTCTCTCTGATATGTTGTAGTTCAACTAGGTTATTCATTATTCTTACCATGTCATTCTCTTCATCTTGTTCTTCTTGCAAGAATTTAGCCATAATGAGAATCAGTTGGATAGGGAAAACAACATCAATGCCATAAACCAATTTAAATGGAGAATTCCCTATGGAATTTTTGATGGTAACTCTGTTAGCCCATAGTGCAAACTTCAACTTGGAATCCCAGCTCTTTTTGTTGTCCTCTAATAGTTTTTTGCTTACCCTTACCAGACTCTTGTTATATGATTCTGCCAAGCCATTTCCTTGAGGATAATATGAGGTAGAATGCACCACTTGAATGGCCATGGATTCAGTCATGTCCATCAATTCTTTTGCCTTGAAAGTTGTTGCATTATCAGTGAATAGTATGGTTGGGCAACCACATCTAGTGAAACTAGTCTCATTCAATAACTTTATGACAACTTGATGATTAGCATTCTTAGTGGGTATAAACTCAATCCACTTGGTGAAATAATCAGTGGCTACTAAGATCCATTTCTGTTGGCCACTGGAATGTGGGTTGATCTCACCTATAAAGTCCAAGCCCCACTATTGGAAGGGACCATTGACATGTACTGGCTTCAAGGGCAAAGATTTTAGTTGTCGTCTTTTTGCAAACCTTTTACACTTGTCCCAAGCTTTCACAAAAGAAAACACATCGGAGAAAACAGTAGGCCAATAATACCCAACCCTCAGGATTTTGTGGGCTATGGTTTTTCAATAATGATGCCCTCTGTAGATGCTAGAATGGAACTGGTGTATGACTTCCACAACTTGTTATTTATCTAGACATCTTAAGATGATTCCCGATGGGTCTTTCCAATAAAGCAAATTTTATTTATGCAGAATTTGACTGATCTGAGTTTAATGGCCCTGGCTTGACTTGAGCTAAGCCCTGAAGGGACTTTTAGCTTTTACAAAAATTGAACTATGCTGGAATACCATTCAGAGTTGGCTAGATTTTCAGCCAGAGACTGATTCTGCTTTTGTTCTTCTGTTGCTCCCTCTGTCTGCTCATAATTTGAATTTAGACCTATGGAATTTATGTCTAACAAGTTGTAATTTCCTTTAGCCATAATTTTAGCCAAGCCCTGGCCCTTGAAAAGCTTTATGGGCTTCACCTCTATGTTAAACTCTACGAATTTTACAATCCATTTACTCTCTTTCCACCAATATCTGGCTGAGTTAAGACATCCTTTACTAAGGCTGAACGTACATATGCAACCAATTTGGAATGTAGAATATAAATTCTGAATGCCTTTAAATATTTTATGAGAGCATAACCTTGTTTTTCAATAATTTCATACCTTAGTTCAACATCCCTTAAAGTTTTGCTAAAAAAGGCCACAGGGTGCTCTATGCCTTCATCATTTTTCTGCAACAGAATTGCGGCAAGTGTATCATAAGAGGCAAAAGAGAAGATACAAAACTCCTTAGTGTAATCTGGGCTAATTAGAGTGGGAGCTTCCATGATAGCTTGCTTGATGGCTTCAAAAGAACTTCTTGAAGTATCTGTCCATTTTATTTCAGAACCTTTCTTTAGTATGGAAGTGATGTGCTTTACTAACTCTTCAAAGTTTGGAATGAACCTCCTTACAAAATTAATCTTACCTAGGAAGGATTGGAAGTTCCTTTTTGAACTTGGGATGGACAATGTCTGAATGGCTTGAACCCTTGCTGGATCAATCTTCACACCGTCAGCGAAAACAATATGTCCCAGAAATTTGCCTTCTTCTAGAGCAAACTGTGACTTCTTTGGGTTCACTGAAATTCCAAACTATCTGCACTTTAGGAAGACCTTCTTCAAATGTTGTAAATGGTCTTTGTGGATGCTGGAGAAGACTGTTATGTCATCAAGGTAAATAAGGAAAAACCTATCCTTCTCTCCCACAAAGGCTATGTCAATGGCTCTCTGAAACGTAGCCCCAGCATTCATCAGTTCAAAAGGCATCTTGGAGTACATGGAAGTGCCCCAAGGAGTAGTGAAGGCAGTCTTTGTCTGATCTTCTGGATGTACAGCAACCTGATTGTAACCTAAAAATCCATCTAAGAAAGACATGACTCTGGTCCCTGAAACTCTTTGTAGCAAGTGTTCCATCTTAGACAGGGGTAGTTATCTTTTTTGAAGCACTTGTTCAAATTTTTGAAGTCATCACAAATCCCGATTTCTCCATTTTTCTTTCTCACTACCACAAGGTTAGCTATCCATTTTGAATACCTTAGTGGAACTATGATTTTGGCATCCAACAGCTTCTTGATCTCTTTCTCAATCAAAGGTAATAAGAGAGGGATGATAGGTATTAATTTCTGCTTAAAAGGGGTAGTGTTCTTTTCGAGTGGAATCTTGTGCTGAATGATGTTTGTATCATAGGTTTTAAGATCATTGTATTCCCAGGAAAAAATATCAATGAATTGCTTCATGAGGGTGCAATACTTGGAATTCTGGGCAGAAGACAAATGAGTGGACAGATTGATGTATTTCGGATGGGTTGGGCTCCCTATATTATGTTTACAAACATCATATTCATTTTCTGTTTTGGCAGGCTTATAAGGCACATCATTATGGTCGAACAATTTCTCTAGAGGCACAAATCCTTTTGGTATATGATTACTAGGTAGATGGATGATGCTTCCTTGGCCGACTTCATTTTTTAGCTTGGACTTACCACATTCTTCCATGGTTTCATTTTCTTGGTTGATGTGCGTTTCAGAAAATTTCTCAACGACCTGGAAAAACATATTAATTTCCTCATCATCTTCAAGAACTCTCCAATATTTGACATTGTCAGGCAGAGACGGTGTTAGGCCCCTATACTACTAGTGTAACCCCTTCATTGTTATTAGTACAACCCCATTATTATATTGTTGTACCCATGTAGTGCCCATAGAAGCCCACTATTGTTATTATTGTGCCCCATAGAAGCCCACTATTGTTATTATTGTGCCCTTACATTATTATTGTTATGTCGGCTCTTATTATATTATGACCCCTTAGACTCCTATATATAGAAAGGAGGTCTTGTCATTTGTATCATCCAAGAATTGTTCATTTGTGTAATGTAAAGAAGGTTTCCCCCTCGAAGAGGCTAAATTCGAAGATGTTTATCTCTCTTTTGTATATTTTTGTGAGCTGGATTCATAACATACAAGTTTGAAACCACAAGAACTAGAGGAAGAAAGAGCAAAGGACTTTGTTACAATTGTGATAGAAAATACACTAAGGGTCATAAGTGTGTTGAGAAGAAATTATTTTACATAGATTATGAAGAGGAGGAAGAAAAGGATCAAGAAACATCAAAAGAAGAGGATATACCCCAGGACCCAACCCTAGAGAAAGAAGAAATGAATCCAACCATATCTTGTGAAGCATTGGCAAGAATCACCACTCCTCAAACTACCAAGATAGAACACATATCAAGAAGAAAAATGTTCAAGAAGTGAAAGATCACATCGAGAAAGAAAAAATGAATCCAACCATATCTTGTAATGCATTGGCCAGAATTACCATTCCTCAAACTATCAAGATAGAAGGACATATCAAGAAGAAAAATGTTCAAGAAGTGAAAGATCACATCGAGCATCAAGAAATGAATCTGACCATATCTTGTAAAGCATTGGAAGAAATTACCAATCCCCAAACTCTAAAGATAGAAGGACATATCAAGAAAGAAGAAGGTTCAAACAGTGAAATATCAGGAAGAAAAGTATCAAGAAACATCAAAAGAAAAGGATACTCACTAGGAACCAACCCCAGAGAAAGAAGAAATGAATCCGACCATATATTTTAATGCATTCATTAGAATTACCACTCCTCAAACTGTAAAGATAGAAGGACATATCAAGAAGAAAAAGGTAATAGTGTTGATTGATTCGAGTCATACCCATAATTTTATTAATTGTAATATAGCCAAGGACTTGAATTGCTTCCTAGATCCAGCACCAGAGTGTCAAGTGATGGTTGTAAGTGGAGGAACCATAAATTGCTCTAGAAAGTGCCATAATATCAAGCTATCCATGGGAGAATATGTATTTAATAGCCCCATATTTTCCGTTCCAATGGGTGGTGCTGATGTTGTACTAGGAGTCCAATGGCCACAATCCCTGGGTATAATAGCTTTTAATTTTCAAGAACGTTTTATGAAATTTTCTTCAGAGGAAAGGAAGTTGAATTAAGGGGCATCACAGGGAAACCAAGAAAGATAATCAACTCTGACGGAATGACAAAGCTTTTAAAGAAAGAACAATGAGGTGTAATTGCACAATTATGTTCGCTAACTATTCGCACATCGAAATCATGTATTTCTCCATATCTCCAAAAAGTCTTGGACAATAAATCCAAGTTATTTTAGACTCCCAAAGGTCTCCCACATATTCGTGATCATGATCATTCTATTCATTTTATTCCAAGATGTGTTCCTCCAAACGTCAATACTTTACATATCCATATGCCCAAAGGAGTGAAATTGAACATATGGTTGCAGAAATGGTAGAGGTTGGTACAATTATCCAACCAAATTTGATAAACAAAGGAAGGTGTGAATGGAAGAATGGCGAAGCAGGGTGGGAACTCATTCAAAAGTTTACGCATATCCCAATTCCAACAATATTTCCAGAACTTGACAAGGAAGGAAAAAGCATATTGGAACATGAAGCATTTACATAACTAAGAAGTCGACAGCTACGAAATTGATAAATTTCAAAGCATCTCATCAAGTGGAAGAACTTACCTATTGAAGATTTCACATGGAAGGAGAATAATTTTATACAGAAGCATCAAGAACTTCTCAAGCATTGAGGACAACACTTTTTGAAGGATAGGGGCATGTTAGGCCCTCATACTACTAGTGTAACCCCTTATAGTTATTATTACAACCCCCAAATTATATTGTTGTACCCATGTAGTCACCATATTGTTATTATTATGCCCCATAGAAGCCCACTATTGTTATTATTGTGCCCTTACATTATTATTGTTATGTCGGCCTCTGATTATATTATGACCCCTTAGACTCCTATACATAGAAAGGAGGTCTTGTCATTTGTATCATCCAAGAATTGTTCATTTGTGTAATGTAAAAGGAGGTTGCCCCCTCAAAGAGGCTTATTTCTAAGGCATTGATCTATATTTTCTATCTTTTTGTGATTTGGTTTCATAACAGACGGTCTATATTTTACTTGAACTTCATATGTCAATTTTGGAGGCAAAGGAGGAATAAACATGCTAGCAGAAACAACAAGGGAGTCAACAAGCTAGTTCTTCATTCTTAGAATATAAGAAATGCTGAAATTATTAAAAGAATCCTTGAGCCTCCATACCTCATCTCTATATGCTTTCAGCCTTGGATTCTTTGCTTCGAACACTTTATTGACCTGCTGAATGATGAGGTTTTCATCTCCAAACACTTGCAGGCCTTTGATACCCATTTCTTTAGCAGCGCTTAAGCCCAAAATCAAAGCTTCGTATTCTGCAATGTTATTTGTGACCTAAAAGGTTAATTTGAAAGATAAATGAATGTATTCCTGTGTGCGGGACACAAGGATTACACCTACCCCAACAGCTTCCTTAGAGCAAGCTCCATCAAAGAACATTTCCCAGATCTGTGGGCCTTCTTCCTCAGTGATTTGGCAATCTGGTTTTTTAAGTTGCATGGAGGCCAACTGGGATTCTTCAATATGAAGAACACATTCTCCAAAATCAGTGTCAACAACATAGGTGGGATGATTAGTAAGGTTCTTCTCATTGCTGATGATATAAGCCAATTGCGCCTCTCTGTATAATTTCTTGCTCTTACCTCTGAAAACTGGGATAGTAGCATAAGACAGATCATTTTGTAATGATCCACCTAATCTCTTAATCCAACCTCTATAAAGTAACATGCCAAACTTGGGGGGTACATCTGCTACCAAAATATCCATCATCATGCTTTTCATAGGCGATTGAGACAAAGTGATGGCTAGGTCCTTGATTAACCCCGGACATTTCACCTTTCTAGAGTCAAAAGAAAATAGGTCATGATAAGGCTTGGTGATGTCCAAACCCAAATCATCCATGACAGCCTTGGGCATTAGATTATGGTTGGCTCCAGTGTCCAAAAGGCAATTGTGAAGTATTTTTTCATGAATAATTAGAAAGACATAGAATGATGGAGAGTTGTCTTCACAATTTTCAATCATTGGGCTAAGAATAACAGTTGGCTTGTCATCTTGCAGATCTACATAGTCAGTGGAGGCTTGGATGGCTTTAGGCTCAAGGGCCTCAAGGATGGATCTTTTGAAGGACTCATTCTTCACTAGTTCAATCAGAGGCATAGGTATTATTAGCTTCTGAATTTCTGTTTGAAAACTGAAAGGAGAAGGAGACTTGTCAAGGCCTCTTACCTCATGAGCTAGAGCTTTGAGGATGATGGGATCAACTGCCAGTTGCTTTCTCTTATTAGCTTGTTGTACTGCAGGGACAACAACTCTTTGAACAGAGTCTCCTTGACATTATTCATCTTTGATCTCAGATTATAGCTGTGTTGATCTTCAGTTTGCAAAATAGCTTCCCCATCCCATTCTTGGCTGATCTAGTCATTGAATAATGACTTTTCATAGGCAGCAAAGGTCAAAAAGGAAGCATTACCTTTGTCTTCTAGAGAATGGATCTCGTCATCTTCTTCAAACTTCTCTTCTTCCATGATTGCATTTTGAAAAGGAGCCTTCACCCTTTGGTCTTCATTGACATCTTTGTTTCTTTACAAAATCTGCAACTGCTCATTGGTTCTTCTATATGGATTTGGATTTGGATTTCTAAGAGCAAAGGTATTAGGCACTCTTCCTTTCCCAAGGTGTTGCTCAACCTTTAATTTGGAGATTCTATAGGCTAATGACTCTATCATTTTGGTCATTTTATCTATCTTAGGATCAGAGGATGATGAAGACTCGCCCCTCTGTCTTCTTCTATCAACATTTCCCTTGAGCTTCTCTGCAGCCATGATGTTTGATTCTACTTCCAAGGCTGCATCATGTATGTTAGCCAAAGTAGCACATTGCCTCTCCCTCAATAGTAGGTAGAAGTCAGAATCAAAGGCACTAGAATAAGTGAGTTTAGCAGAGGTAGTAGTGGGTTTTACTTCAGCTGGTATCTTGTTGTACATACGATTAAAGCTATTATTAAAATCACACAGCTACTCACCATTTTCCCTCTTTAAGTTCCCAAACTTAGTGTGGTAGTAGAGGCGATCCTTCTTATCCCCCCAATGCTTTAGAAATGCATCATATAAATCCTTATATCTGTTATAGATCTTGGGGTTAGTTCTTTGAACCATTTTCTAGCCTCTCCATCTAGGCTTTGGATAGAGATTCTCATCCACACATCATCTTCACTAATGTCCAGATTATCAGCATAGCTATAGAATGACTCGAGATGTTCTTCAGCAGTAACACCTTCAGTCCCAGTGAGCTTAGGCCTCTATTTGTGATATTGTCCAGTATGCATGGCATTCAAAGGAGTGGGCAGTATTAGAGGTCCATACTTGGAAACTATGATTCTTTCCATTTTGGTAGGTGCTTGTGGACCTACCATAACAATGGTGGGTAAAAGAGTATTGGCAGTCTGAATGATAGAGGGTTGAGGAGTGATTGATAAGACTAAAGGAGTATGATGGATAGGAGGTGAGGTTTCCTTTGGGGTTAAAGCAAAAGGAGAACCTAAAGAATAAGGAGCTTTATGAATCTCTGAGAGTTTTTCTTCACTGTTAGTATTAGATGCTATACTCTCAACATGTATTTGTTTTATTATAGGCCATTCTTGAAGAGATATAGGAGATTGTTTAGGTTTACCTGAACCTGATGCTCCCTTATGCAATACCTTTCTCTCTTTGATGATTTTTTCAAGGTCAGGTATTGGGTCAGCTTGTAGCTTCTGAGGATTTCTCCGAGTATTCCTCATAAACTAAACCAGAACTATGAAGTGGAGTCACCAAGAGGTTCGACCTCCAGTAGAGTTTCTAGATAGATGATTACAACCAAAAAAGTGCCCAGACTTTGTCTATCATCAAGGTTAGATCTATGTCATTTCCCAGCGAAGCTGAGCTTCAGTTTCCTCTCCCCGACAGTGGCGCCAATTATGTTAGGACTCCAAGAAACTATCCTAAGTTGCAGCTCGGAGATGCTTGGTAACATATAATCTTCAATATTTTTCTCAAAACTATTGGAATGGATGATGGTTTGGATCAAGTCAGATAACCATTTTAGCTCTATTCTCACTCAAGACATGCATGAACACTCTCACCAATACAAGGCTTTAGACCACTAATGCTCAATAATTTATAAATTCAATGGATAGATGGAGAATACTGATTGTACCAATAGATTGCATACATAAACACATATGAATGGCCAGCTACAGGAAGTAAATGAGACTTGCAAATCTAACTTATCAATGCAGAGATAAGATGACAGTTATCTAGCATTAGACACAACATAAAACCTAAATAACCTATTCAAGTGCAAGCATAGAACGGCAAAGAGAATGGACATTGAACATATAATAGCAAAAAAAGCTTATATTGCTAGAATGAAGATGAGAAGCTTGAAGAAACAGAGGAGGAACAATCTCCAGAAGTTGAACCCTTGTTAAATCTAGTTTTCAGCCTTTTATAGGCCTTTTACAATGCTCTTGATCTCTTCAAAGGCTCGGAGTCTTAATCTATCTGATATGTCTTGTTAACTGATTGATTCTCTAAAGAGGCAAGCATGGATCAGAGGTTTTTTCCTTCTAACAGAGGAATAACCACCTTCAGGTAGTTTGATGCACGGTCTGGGGGATCTCTCATGTCGAAGATTCCCCATGATGTTTGTTTTGAGGAGCTACGCTATGGCCTTTGATATTTTTGTTTGTTTTGGATAGTTGTGCATGTTATTTTTCGTTGTGCTACTCCTCGGCCTCTTTCTCGGTTTTGGGATGAACTGCACGTGTTGTGTCCCTTTCAAATGTTTAATAATGCACGCTTTCTGTCAAAACAAAACAGCGCTACCATATTGTGGACTTCTGCCTTAAACAATGACTATTTCTGTTTTAAATAGGAAACATAGTAACACTGAGAAATCCCACCCCTCTATGTCCTTTTTGGACTTCAAAAGTCCTCATATATGGCTTATTCTCCTCTCGGGTCTACCCTTACAGTGATAGCACTTCTCCACCATTGTTCTGTGAGTCTCAGATCTAATGGTGGTGATCCATTTCGAGCGCATCTTTTGTACTAGAGTTAACCGCCCAATGAGGGTGGTTTTCTCTCTCCTCGTCCTGGACACGTGGTGGGTGATGTATGGCATTGGGAGGAGTTTGGCCTAAACCACTTATCGGCTTTGGCTCCCCCGAAATCCTACCATTTTTGTCATTTTCTTTGTGTTTCAAAAATGCACTAAAACATTGAAAATCATTAAAAAATGGACTTTGGTGGACTTCAAAAATTATATTTTTCACTTCGTAGACCCTTTTGGGTCTGGGCTTCATTGAAATTAGCACTACCATGTTTCCCTTTGTATTTCGTTATATGACTAAATACATTAAAATGCATTTAAAACAGGCTTACTGCGGACCTGAAATTTTATCGAATACGTTATATATAACCGTCAGGTTCGATTATTGGGTCACCCATGTGTATATGCCTACTTCCTTTGTACAGTCGATGCGATATAGCGATGTGATCAATCACAATCGTAATCACGTGTAGTTGATGCCCGAGGCCTTTTATTTTAATTGCCGATGCGACTTGGTGATCCAATCATCGGAGATAACTGATCGGCAGGTCTTGCGCCCATACTTAAATAATCCTCTTTGCTCGGCCGATTACGATTAGCCGCTTATATCTGGGCTGTTGATCGGCCATATCTAATGGCTGGTATTCTTTCACTTTTTAAAGCCTGTAATACATGATTTTCATTGTTTTCTTTGATTTTTTACCTCCTGATAGCGTATTTCCGCCCTTCCAAGGGCTCTCCTCTTGCATTGATTTTGACCTTTGGATGATTTTGAGCAAATGCTGAAGATTTCAAGAGAATTTTTGGATCCCTTGGGATGATTTTTAAGAAAATTTGGAGACTTTAAGAGCATATATGGATCTAATTTTGGACCTTTTATCTGCAAGGCTAACAAGAACCATTTGTTGGAAGAAATTTTTAAATTAAGCTTGACCCAAGTTTTAGCCTAGAGTTCCAACAAAAGTCTCTGCGTAGTCTAGTACTTCACCCAAATTTTCACTCTGGCTTAGATCAAAGGAGTGTCTCACCTGAGGCAAGCCCAAACCATAGAAAGGTGTAATGGATCTATATTTAGTTATCTAAGAAGCTTGTGCAACCATTGATGCATTCATTCACAACTATTTAACTCATGCATTTAACAGAAAATAGACATAAGCAAAAAATTTTAAAAGGGGGCACAAAATACACAAACAATTGATAGAACTCTCATTCTCCTTTTATTATTAAATAGCATAGCTCGATTACAAAAACAAATCCATTATCGTTTGCATCACATTTCATACTTTTACGTCAATATTATAATTCAAAACAAGTATAAAAAATGAATCATTGCATATCTTGATCTGCATACAAGCAGTCATTCTCCCATGTTGCCAAAATCCCTAACATTACAACAAAATCTAAACTCTGGAGAGCAATTCAAACTTTATAGCTCTCTCCAAACTTCACAAAACTGGCTAAAACTTGTTTCTTGCTACTCTTCATCCTCTTTTATAGCCACGCTTTCTTGATTTAGTATTTGGTCCCTCGCTTGATTCATGGTTTTCTAATACCTAGGGCCATTACCTCGGTTCTCTGTTGACTGTATCAAAATTGGCTCCCTCTTCTTCGGTGCACTCCCTTATTTTCCACTACATAAGTCGCAAAACAAGTATTCCACTACCACTTTGATCTTTTGGTGCTCTGTTTCTGACAGATTTGTATAAAATTTCCTCCGCAACTGCTATTCCTTCAAAAATGAAGGACCCAACACCCTGGTACCATTCTAGCCTTGCACTAGGGAAACCTATCCCCTTTTTCCTAAATCCACCTAGGATTTTACCAATAGTTAATCACGTCATAGGGTCACACCTTTCTTTCCCTTTAATTAGTCCAATCATCTTCCCCCTAGTATAAATTATGTAATGCATGATGGAATGACTCTATCACACTTCACTTTTACTTGCATGTCCCTTCTTTGAAACATGACACTCTTTGAAGTCACTTTATGGATTTGGGGTAAAACATGTGCACTTTTTAACTTGGGCATATTTTAATAATAACTTATCCACCTAGGATTAATCCCGAGCCATCACATATCCCTTAGCCCCCCTTTCACACTCATGGAGTCATATCACCCCATACTCTCTTACCTGACTTCACCTACAACAATGGAAATTTGTATCAATATGCATGTGATTTCATATCTATAACACTAATATATTTGGCCTCAAAACATATCAACATAGGAATATAAGCTTAAAATGCATATCTACATGGGCTCACCAATCTAAACATAGTTCCTAGATCACCGACCTAAAAATAATGTGTACAACACATGAACACACACAAGGATCATCCTAGGGGTGTTACATTCCCCTGCCCATTATTTATGCAATGCCCTTAGTACATCATATACATGTATGTGTACCACCAAACTATTCAAAATTATAATGGTACCAATATCTCATGCCATTTGCATTCCTCATGTGGCATTCTTAGGACAAAAATATGTCCACTACACCTTTACCAAGGTGATCGCTCAATTCTGGACCACCTTGACCTTCTTGTACAAAATGCCTAGGGTTGGACCTAAAAGTATCCCTTGAGCTCTACTTGAATCATATTCCATTCAAATACATGATTAACATCAAGAACATACTTTTTAAGGAATGAAATATGAAACACATTGTGGATATGCATGGATGTTGGTAATGAAATCCTATATGTATCTAGACCAATCCTCCCTGGGATTTCAAATGGCCCACAAAATCTAGCTGCTAACTTTGAAAAAACACTCAATTTCAATGAAATTTTCTTTTCCTTCACTCTCAAGAAGAAATAATCATGAACTAGGAATTCTATGTTTAACCTATTCTTATTTGCATAGATTTGTTATCTACCTTGGGTAGCCTTCAAATTCTTCTTTATTTTTACTAATGTCTCTTCCATTTCCTTGAGAATGTCTAGCCCAACAATGGCCTTATCCGTTCGGTTATCCCAGTTCAAAAGTGCGTTTCATTTTCTATCATACATGACCTCAAATGGTATCATCTTTAGGGATGCTTGGTATCCATTTTTTTTATGGAAACTACACCAAGTACAAATACTCTTACCATTTTGATGGCTTGTCCATAACATACATCCTCACCATGTCCTTAATCACCTGATTCCCCCTTTCTATATTCCCATCTAATTCTAGATGGTATTTTTTTATAAAATTAAAGTTGGTTCCAAATCTCTTTAATAAAATTTTCCAAAAGTTTGATGTAAGCTTCGGATCCCTAACCAAAATAATTACCTAAGGCAAACATGTAGCTTGGCAATTTCCTTCAACTAAATCTCAACAATATTTGTTTCCTTGTGTGTTTATTTCACGAGAATGAAATGGGAATATTTACCGATCTTATCCACCACCACCATGATGAAATCATATTTCCTTTCAATCTTGGGTAGATTTGTAATCAAATTAACAGAGACAATTTCCCATTCCCACTTAAGGATGGGTATTGGTCATAACAATCTAGTGAGGTTTTTATGCGTAGTACTAACGTTTTGGCACTCTAACACCTATCTACATAATAAACCACCTCTTTTTTCATACTTGCCCAAAAGTATTGTTTATTGACTATTGAATTTTATTTCAGTACCCTAGGTGTTCAACATAAGCTACCATATTCATCTCACTCAACTATATCTTTTAGCCCCTATTAATATGGCACATAAATCCTACCTTTATACATGACGATTCCATCCTCTTTTAGCTGATAATTCGTGTACTTTCATTGTAAATTACCTTGCTATAGTTGTTTTATTTCTATGTATTAATGGTCTTAATTTTTAGCCACTAAATTTTGAATTTTTAAATTAGATTTGCATATACTTGTGGTTGTAGTATGCATTGTAAGCACCCTTCTATTGAGTGCATCTGTAAAGAAACTAGCTAACAAAATAGAGAAAAGATAGATCAACGTTTTGAGAAATGGACTCTTCGAGGGGGAAACCTTCTTTACATTACATAAATGAATAATTCTTGGATGATACAAATGACAATACCTCCTTAGTATATATAGGATTCTAAGCAGTCACAATATAATCAGAGCCAACATAACAATAATAACAATAGTTAGCTTCTATGTGGCGCAAAAATGGAAATATGGGCGTTACATGGGCACAACAATAAAATTAAGGGGCTACACTAGTATTATAGGGACCTAACATGCCCCTCTCCTTCAAAAACATGTTGTCCTCAACACTTGAGTAGTTCTAGATGCTTCTATATAAAATTTTCATCCTCCCATGTGGAATATTCAGTATATAAGTTCTTCCACTTACTGAGATACTCTAAAATTGATCAAATCTATAGCTATCGGGTTCTTGTTTCCATGATTGCTTCTAACTCCAATATGATGTTTCCTTCTTCATCAAATTCTAGAAATATTGTTTGAACTAGAAGCTTGTCACTGATAACCTTCTTTAAGAATGAAACATGGAAAACTGGGTGTACTCATGAAGATGCAGGCAGCTCCAATTTGTATGCCATAGTACCAATCTTTTGCAACACGTTGTAAGGACCATCGTACTTGGGTGATAATTTATTATTGTTCTTAGCTTGCTTGAGGGACATTTGTTTATATGGATGTAGGTGTAAAAATTCCCAATTTCCTAGATCAAAAAATCTTTCACTCTGATGTTGATCTGGCTATTATTTCATTCGATTATGTGCCAGAGTGAGGTTATCCTTTAAGAGTTGGAGAAATTGTTGTTGATGCTCGATGTGATCTTCCACTTCTTGAATATTAGACTTTTCTCTTAAATATGATATGATGGATGGTGGACGATATCCATAAAGTGTCATAAATGGGGTCATTTTTGCTGCAATATGGAAAGAAGTGTTATACCACCAATTAGCCAGAGCTAACCAAGTGACCCATTGTGTTTTTTTATCATATGAAAATCAATGAAGATATCCTTCCAAATATTTGTTCACTATCTTAGTTTGGTCGTCAGATTGAGGATGATAAGATGAACTATGAGTTAATTGAGTACCAAGACAAGAAAATAATTCCATCCAAAAATTTCCAATGAAAATGGGATCTTTGTCACTTACAATAATATTTTGGTTTTCCATGTAGCTTTTGAATTGTTTCCATAAACGTAGTAGAAACTTTATTGGCTTTGAAATGATGAGACAATGCATAAAAGTGTGCATACTTGCTAAGTCTATCAACTACCACCATGATGACACTATTTCCTTCCAACTTAGGTAAACTTGTGATAAGATACATTGAGACCTCCTCCCAACGCTAACATGGAATGGCTAAATGTTGTAACAAACCTCAGGTATTAATTGTATCAACTTTATTTTTTTAGCAGACCAAACATTCAACCACGAAATTTTGAATATCATATATAAGGCCATCCCAAAAAAAATCCTTCTTGACCCTGTGGTAAGTTTTTAAAAATCCTGAGTGCCCTCCTAAGAAGGAGGTGTGTAATTCCAAAAGAATCTTATGTTTGGGTTGGGAATTCTTACAAATATATAAGTGATATTTGTACCGTAGCAAATCATTTTTCCATATAAATGTATTAGACATACTGGGATTTTGTTGCATCTTTGAATGAGTGTTGAAACCTCTATGCTATTCTTCCATTCATCCATTACTTCAATTATCCAATCAGGTTGAATAATATAAATGGCACATATAAATTCTTCCACATCCTCATCTTTCTCGAGAGTGCATCTACAAAAACATTATTCTTCCCTTTTTGTCGATGATTTCAAAGTCATAACCCAACATCCTTGTTACCCATTTCGCTACTCTTCTGTAGATAAATTTTCTTCAAAAATGTATTTAAGACTATCTTGATCTATTTTTACCTTGAAGTGTCATCTCATTAGGTAAGGTCGTTATTTCTTTAGTGCATGTAGTATTTCCAAAATTTCCTTCTCATAAATAGGTTTTTATAAATACTTTCCCTTGATTGGATAACTTTCAAAAGAAATGGGACTTCTTTCTTGCATTAAAACAACACCAATTCCATTTCTTGAGGCATCATATTCCACAATAAAGGTTTTTGCGAAGTCTGGTGTAGCTAAGACTGGTGCTTGGCACATTGCCTCTTTAAGTTATTCAAAGGACTTGGTTTCTTCTGGAGTCCAAAAAAGTGCATCTTTCTTCAGTAATGTTGTTAGAGGTGTTGTTATGCTCCCATAATTCTTAAAAAACTTACGATAATACCCTGTCAACTCGAGAAATCCTTGAAGATGATTTAGGGTTGTGGTGGCTTTCGATTCCTTAATGGATTTAATTTTGTTATGGCCTACCTTAACACCCTCATGAGACACAATATGACCCAAATATTCCACCTCTTGTACTCCAAAGAAACATTTGGAGATTTTTTCATATAATTGTTTCTCCTCCATTAGTTTGAGTACCCTGTCAACATCTTGAACATGATCCTTCCAAGAATTGTTGTAGATTAGTATATCATCAAAAATACTAGCACAAATTTTCTAAGGAAGGGTTTGAAAATGGAATTCATCAAACCTTGAAATGTGGAAGGTGCATTATTAAGGCCAAAAGGCATGACCAAAAATTCATAATGACCTTCATGTGTTTTCAATGCTATTTTCAGAATGTCTTCAGTATTCATTCTAATTTGATGATATCTTGAACATAGATCCAACTTGGGGAAGTAAATTGATCCATGTATTTCATCCAAAAATTCATCAATGACAAGAATGGGAAACTTATCTTTAATAGTGATCTTTTTTAGTTCCCTATAATCCAGACACATGCGCCATGATCCATCCTTCTTGTGCACCAATACTACTAGAGCAGAGAAAGAACTTTGACTAAGTTGAATTATACTAGCCTCTAGCATTTCTACAACCATACATTCAATTTCACTCTTTTGGGTCTAGGGATATTTGTAAGGCCTAATGTTTGGAGGAACACTTCCTTGAATCAAATGAATAGCATGATCATGATCAAAAATAGGTGGGAGGCCTTTGTGGGTCTCAAATACTATGGAATGTTTGTCCAAGATTCTTTAGAGATCTGGAGAAATAGATGATTTTGATGTTTGAACATCTAGTGAGCATAATTGTGCAATTATTTAAAATATTTTTCATGCCATTAGAGCCAATTATCTTCCTTGGTTTCCCTATACTACCCCTTAACTCAATTTCCTTTCCTTTCCAAAAAATTTCAAGAAAAGTTCTTGAAAATTAAAAGTTATCATCCGCAAAAATTGTAACCATTAGACTCCTAGTACAACCTCAACACCACCCTTTAGAATGGAAAGATTTTGAATATTCAATACATATTCCCCATGGTTAGCTTCATATTATGGCACTTTCCAGATAAATTTATAGTTCCTCCATTTGTAACTATCACTTGAAACTATGGTGTTGGATATACAAAGAAATTTAATTCCTTAGGTATCTTACACTGAATAAAATTATGGGTACTACCTGAATCAATCAACATTATTACCTTTTTCTTCTTTATATATCCTTCTATCTTGAGAGTTTTAAGAGTGGTAATTCCCACCAATGCATTACAAGATATGGTCGGATTAATTTCTTCTTTTTCTAGGGTTGGTTCCTAATGTATATCCTCTTCTTTTGATGCTTATTGTTCCTTTTCTTCCTCCCCTTCACAATCTATGCAAAATAATTTCTTCTCAAAACACTTATGACCTTTAGTGTATTTTCTATCACAACTATAATAAATCCCTTTTTCTCTTTTTTCCTCCAATTTTTGTGGTTTCAACCTTGTAGGTTGTGGAAGGCTAGGAGAAACAACACTTCCATATTTATAGTTGTGAGTGGTAGATTTCCTTGTTGCCATAATTTTTCTTTCAACTTTTCTTGCCACCTTGAATTCTTTCTCCAATGAATCAGGTTCCCAAAGGAAAACCTCATTTTGTAGGTTATCCTTTAAAGTCCCTATGAATGCATCAATCCTATGCTCCTCTAGAATATCATTTACCTTGACATTAAATCTTTGTAAGTCCTCAATGTGCTCTATCATTGAACCATTTTGTTTGAGATTTATCAATTTGCTAAAGAAGGTATTTCTCTTTGTATCCTCATAATGTGCTACCAATTCTTCCACAAAAAGTTTCCAAGTGAAAATTGATTTATGAGAACAAATCCATCGATACCACAAAAATTGATTTTGTTCTAAATATAAAGATGCAATGTGTACCTTTTGTGTGTGTGGCACATCATGTAGATCAAAGAATTGTTCCATCTATAGTATCCATGTTAGTGGATCCTCATCATCAAACTTCCTCGTATCAATATTTGGAATGTGATTGGTCTTAAACCCAATGATGGAGTCTCTAAAATGATATTTCATATTCCTTTTGTCCTCATCCTCATTTTCACAAAGTACCTTGTCACCACTAGGAAGCATTTCTTGTAACAATTTTGTCAAACCTTCCATGTCTTCTTTCAAACCATCCATATTAGCTTCCATGCCATCTGTCAAACATTCCATGTCTAATTTTAAACCATTCTTCAAACCATTCATATTAGCTTCCATTTCATTTTTGGTTACTCTTTGCAAGAGTGAAATTTGTTACACTTGATCTTATAATTTTGATATATCATGTTGCATTTATTCCTCTTCTTCATGCATCATAGTAGGGATTTCTAGTTTCTTACTAGATGTTTCCATTTTCTTTCTTAGAGATATTTTGGAATCAAAAAATTATATTTATGCTTCAATATAACCCTTGAATCACTTCAAACTGATTTTTCAAAAAAAACTTATGCAGTTTAAAAAAAAACACACACACCCTTTTCTTACTTTTTAGGAGCTCAATATTGTAGTTCTTCTATCTCTATAATTTTGGATCTACAAGGTTTGAAATTTTTTCATGTCGTAACCCCATGAGTCTCCTTTCCAACCCCAGAAATTATACTGTGATTGGATTCTCAAGAAAGAGCTATGCCCAATCTTCCACGATGACCTAATTATAGATTGGTTTAATAGAGCGAACTTGTATGGAATTTCACATGTCACTATTTTGACCTTAGACACTGAAAATGATACAATAAAAACTAATATCCATGTACTTCTTGACACTTTTTAAAAAATTTAAATCAAATTCTTAGAGAGAAAGTTATGACGATTTTCCCTAAGTCACTTGTTTGAGACTAAATTCTAGATCTTGAAAAAACCCTAACTTCCTCGAATCATATCTCTGAAAATATAGAACTAAGATGTGAAAATTTCACACAAAATTCACCAAGATCTCGTCTCCACGTGGATGAAATTTTAACTTCTAAAGCCTTGTAAAAAAAAAAGTTATAGCGAAAATTCCAAGATGACCTGTTTGAAAAAGTGAAACCCTAGAATCCAAATCTCTGATACCAAATGTTAAGCAACCATCTCACAAAATAGAGAAAAGATAGATCAACGACTTGAGAAATATCCTCTTCAAGTGGGAAACCTCCTTTACATTACATAAATGAATAATTATTGGATTATACAAATGACAAAACCTCCTTGGTATATATAGGAGTCTAAGGGGTCACAATATAATCAAAGCCTGCATAACAATAATAACAATAGTGGGATTCTATGGGGCAAAACTATAACAATATGGGGGGCTACCTGGGTACAACAATAAAAATATGGGCTACACTAACGATAATGATAAGGTGGCTACAATAGTAACAACATCAACCACCTTTTCTTCTTTCATTTTATATGCATTATTTCAAAATGATAATCAACTACCAATTCCAACCAGCTAATTTTTTTGGCATTCAAGGTTTCCTATCCAAACAAGTGCTTTAACCCATCATGGTTCGTTCTCAAATCAAATATTTTTCCCATGAGGTAATTCCTCCACATTTTCAAAGCATGTATGATGGCTAACAACTCTAAATTATGATTGGCATAATTCCACTAATGCCCCTTTCACTTTCTTGTCTCATCACATATCACACGCCCACTTTGCATGAGGACTCCTCCATGCCCTTCTTTGCATGCATCGATGTGCACAATTAAATCCTCATATGGAATAGTAATACTTATTATTGTTTCGCTTACTAATAAAATTTCAAAATTTTAAAGGCCTCATAAAATTTATGATCCCAATCAAATTTCACACCCTTGTTTTGAGAATAAGTGATAGGATGTATTATTTTGTATAACCTGTCAATAAACCTAATGTAGTAGCCCACTAGTCCCATGAAGCATATAACCTCTATAAAAATTTTGGGTGCCACCCACTTCCTAATTGACTTCATCCTCTCTAATTCCACTTCTTCCCCAACCCCTAAGATGATATGACCAAAATAATGAATCATATTTTGGTAAAACGAGCATTTACTTATCTTTACATAGAGTTGATGCTCTTTGAGTACTTACAACACCACTCTCATATGTTTCGCATGCTCTTCTTCAAATTTTCAATACACCGGCACCTCATTCAAAATTACAGTCACAAAAATAGGAAAATGAAAACACCTATTACATTAAATAACCCAAATGGTACTAACACAAACTCAAAATGTCCATATTAAGTTCTAAATGTTGTTTGGTTATGTCCTCCTTCTTAATTCTTACTTGATAGTTCCTCTACCTTAGATCAATCTTGGAGAACACTTCTACTTCCCTTAGATAATAAGAAAATTCATCTATATTTTCAAAAGGATACATGTTCTTCAATTGACCATTTTTAGATACACAAAATCAATATACAACCTTTGTATACCATCTTCCTTTTAAACAGAGCATTTGGATACCCTAAGGTGAGACACTCGAGAACGCATAGCCCTTCTTCAAAAGTTTTTCTAACTGCATTTTGAATTTCTTAAGGTCTATTATGCTCAAATTTTATGGTGCATTGGACACTAAGGAAATTCTAAGTGTCAAATCTATAGAAAATTCAATTCCTTTTAGGTGGTAAACCTAGGATTTCAAAAAATACATCCTTAAACACCTTAAGCACCCTATGATCTTTGAATGCTTAGTTTTCATTTGGCTTCCTCTTCCACATGAATTGCCTAAATTTAGAACCCTTTTCTAAATTTCTTTTTCAAATTTCATAGTTGATGTTTTCTTAACAAATATTTGCCTTGGAACCCCATATTATTGTCTTTTCTTCCCTTCATTAAGGCTAGTAAATACCTTATTATAAAAATCTAGGATATCATGATGCACTTCCAATAAATCCATACCAATTAATCAATCATATGAGCCTAATGTTACGATGTTCAAATTTTTTCTTGTGCACAAACCATTCATGTCAATCAAACATTATTTTACTAGGTCATTTATCCGTCTCTTAGCCCCTATAACCAACTAACACAACAAAGTTATACTATTCTTTATTTTCTTTAAATTAAATATTTTAAGGATTTATAAGACTATGGATATCTCTAGAATCAATTAAAATGTAAATGGGTTGATTACTTATCTCAACTTTAACCTCGATGATGTGAGCCTAGTGATCATCCTCCTTGTTTTCCAATGTTGTATATATTTTATCCATGCTTCTTCACATGTCTTCCATTTTATTATCTTCTTGAATTTTGTGTATAATCCTCATTTTGTCTCATTTGTGAGGGTATTATCTATACATGTGTTCTCCGTCACAACCCCAACACTGAATGGGCTAAAATCCTGAACATTTTTCAATGAAGTAGATCCCCTTGGTTCAATTTGGGAAGCTTAAGTTTTATGATTTTATTGGGAATTACTCATAAATAATGAAGGATTATATGCCTTCTTCCTTTGCTCAACATTGGCCGCTTCTTATCATCGCATGTTTTATATAAGGCCATCTTATTTTACTCTCCTCATAAAGGTACTTTTCTTTACTCATAGATTCATCCTAAGTATTAGGTTCATCAAATTTAATTTTTTTTCCATAGAATGATGAAAATCCACTTACAAATATTCTTATTTTGAAGTTTTTATTCCGTAATAAAACCAACATACCTCAGTAATTTAGTTAATTTTCTTCCCTGGATGCAGGTGAAATTAATGAACTTAAGGCGCCTCATGACAAACAATAAGGTTTGGTACTGCCAGCTGCAGGGCAGTGTGGCTTCCCAGAATTTCACCCGGCGCGAGAAGGATAATCTTAAGACGAGCAGATTTGGAGGGATATATGCATTTATGGATTTCTCTGTTCAAGGTGACGTATTGATGGTTATAATCATGGTGCTCTCGGTCATTTTTTTCACAATGAGTGTTCAGTCTTCATGTTTCAGGTTCTGGTTTGTTGTGGATTATGGGGGAAAGCACATCTCTGCTCACAGAGGCAAGCTTCATGCCTATACCCCGATATCCTAGTTGTGGTCTTATAATGTTAGGGGCCTTGATGGTAGTTTAAATGCTGATATCTACAGAAAGCTCTCTACTGCTCTGGAATTCCGAATTGGGTGGCTCCTATCGTCCTCTCAGGCCCATCTTGTGCGCTCGAATTGGTGCCCAGAGCAATCTTATTACCCTCATGTCTATGTCATGTGCAGTTCTGCGCCTCCATCCACGCACCTCAATATGGTTCGCCAAAGAGTGGGGTATCGATCTGGGGGGCGCCGAGGTAGCCGAAGGCGTTCGAAGGCGTTTTGAGGACCCTACCCTATCTCTTATTAATCTCCCCTCCTCCACGGTGAAACTTAGCCCTGCTCGTAGGCCGACTCCGAACAATGTGTTTCAAACCACGCACTTCAAGTTCCAAAGCAATCTCATTAGGCCATTGATCATGACTCACATCACAATTATCCTTTCGGAAGAAGAAAACCAGCTTTATCCTCTGGTGTGCGTGGATTCTGAGCCTTCTCAAAGCAGTGAGCAGTTTCCGAATGGGGGAAGCTCGGAGAAATGAAAGTGAGAGAGTCTTGGCTCGGATGGCGCTCCCAGAGTATCTCCGCCTCTTGAAAGCTTTGTTCCAGCGGTCAGGGAAAGGAATTCCAAGGGCCCTCATCTTCCCATGGCGAACCCTGTGGGCGAGAAGGCTGGTAGCGAATATCTGGGGATTGGTACTATGTGTCCGGTGGTGGAGATGCCACCTGGTGAGGACGTGGTTGTTCAAAGCCACCTGGGTCCGATCTAATTTTCTTTTTGATGTTGATGATGTCTCAGGTGATCATTCTCCGTTGATTTTGTTTGCAGTCATGGCTCAGCATCTTCAGCCAGATGGTTTTGGTTTTCCCCTCAGGCAGTGGTAGTATTATGATCTCCTGGATAGCCAAGGGAAATGTCTATCTTGTTTTTACGTCTCACCTTATGTTATACTGGTCTATTTCTGGGTTCTACATCTGCTTTCTAGCTTTCTGTAACTAGTCTTCCCAGGTTCTTCCTATACTGGGGCAGTTTTTGATACGTTGAGTGCTCTCGGGTATTGTTATCTGAGGCCTCAATTCCATGTAATATTATTTTACTTTTTAGTTAATAGAATTAGTCTTTGCCGAGAAAAAAAAAATTCAGTTAAGTTTCTTCCATATTCCTCCACGGTCATACTGCCCATCTTAAATTTAAAGAACTTCTACATTTTCCTTTCATAATAGTGTTCTAACAAATACTTCTTTTGAAAATAATTTTTAAATCTCCTCCACGAGAATTTTGTCTCATCCACATGTTTGACTTCCTTAAGCTACTCACACCAAAAAACAAAAATTCCCTTCAACTAGTAAATTCCAATTTGGGCTTTTAAGTTGGATTAATAATTATGCATTTGGAGGTGCTTTCTTATCTACAACAACCAAACTTCAACTTCCTTTCTCTTTTGATGCTCGACATCAAATGTAGGAGGCTTAATCTTACTAATCTTTCCTTGCAAGTTATTAAGACATGTTTCCTTCTTTGTTGTTTAACTAGTGATATGATTGGACTAATCCTACATTTTGAGGAAACATAGGATCTTTTAGTTGAATGTCATTGTTAGTGATGCTGATGCATGCTATCACTTTTAAAATTCCTTAAAATTCTAGCATCCTGCCTCTTAACTTGTGAATTGTGTTCCTATACCTACCTTGAATCAGATATCTTATTTGTTTTCCTCTATAAACTATTTAATCTCTTTCAAACCTAAGTATTATTTTTCTTTTTCCTTCATTAACCTTCATTATCGACATTATAGTTAAGCACCTTGTCGGACAATATAAATGCAATATTTACCAACATTTAATTTGTCAATCCAGGTAAGTAAACTTAGAAGCATAGCACAATATATGCCAGAATACGACCTCAAGGATTTGTTAAATAAAAACCAAACTCTTGCAAGAAATTCAAAAGGAGAATCATTCAAGAAAAATAAACAAGACTCTTTAAAGCAAAGTAAACACACTCTGGGAATCTACTTCTAGCTCCTCTTATGGGTTCATTTAACACATGCAGTAAGTCTTCCTCAGTTGTCTAGGGGACAAGGGAACATAGGCCCCGTTCAAAAGAATGAGATTCAAGAAATAAAGAATGTGAAACCTCTTAAAACATTATTGCTATTTTGCAAACATGAAATGAAATTAGAAATCACACAACGACTTCATTCCAGCTAATCTAAGGAAATAGTTGAATGCTTTAAGAAGAATCAAGATAATAATACACACCTTCTCTTAAAGACAATTCAATACTTTAACTGTTAGAGAAATATGCAATAAGAACCAATATATAATTCGTGTTGTTTGGCCTGACCTTATTAAATACTTCCTTATAATATATGCAACATTTAATTATAATGAAGAATTATGTGAGCGTTTTGTCAACAAGATTCACAATCTTTCCTTATGTGGATCCTGACATCTACTTGCAAAAGTGCAAGAATAAATGTTTTCTCTGGAAAAGTGCAGGAATAAATGTTTTTCTGCAAAAGTACAGGGATCCATATCATATAATATTCAAAGGAAATCATGAATACATGTTAAGTTAAGTTAACCAGAATTCTTGATCAACAATTATTTCACCATTACGTTCTGGAAATAAACTTTGTTATGTAGCAATGAGATCAAGGTAAATCTTTGTAAGAATAAATAAGAGATGCAATTAAAACATTCACTGTTTACTTTAGTTTAGCCTTTATCAAAATACATCCAAAATCATTGATATTAAACTTGAATAACCAGAGCAGTAAAACAAAGCTTTTGGAATGAAATTGAAAATGAAATGATTGAAAGAAGAGCTATGTAATAAAATTGCAAAATTATCTAAGATCACACTCACACCAAGCAAACTAAAATGCAGCAAAAGAAAGTTAAGAGGTTTGGGGCAACGGACTGGCTGGTGGGCTCAACCATCCAGCTCTTTGCCCTTGCAACAATTAAGTCACAACCTTCAGAACAATATGGAGAATAAAATTACTCAAAATTGATTTCCAAATAAACTCATTTCATAGTAGAAACCAGAATTCAGAATTTAATGCCATGAAAATTCATTTCATAAGTCTTGTTACAAATTATTTAAATAATGAAGCATTGGCTCCAGTGGTCCCCTCCAAGGATCATCCCACTAGTGTGCAACTCCTCCTTCCCTACACAACAAGATCTAATTCCCTGTTCTGCAACTGAAATATAATTTACAAAATACAAACTACCATCCTCTCCTACCTACGTAGCTCCTCCCTTTTATATTGGTTTTCACATGATAGTTTCTTTAGAAAATAACATGGGCATTGAATCCCAACTGATATTCATCAATAGAATATCAGCACAACCATTTACCCATTGAAGGAATGAAGATCTAGCACGAATTTCCCAAATTTCGATGTTTTCTACAATTATGGAAAAATCAGTTTTTTTTAACAAAAATGCCTCCAAAGAACTCTGTGTATCTCCTTAACCATTAGGAATTTCAGAAAACTATTTGGATGAAATATATCTTACTATATTTTCAACAATAACCTCTCTCATAATTTTCTGGCTCAGATCCATTGCCTCGGAAATCATTCCCGAAAATGATTGTTTGAAATCTGAGATGCTAAAATTCTGGGAAAACAGTTTATTTTTAGAAAACTGCCTCAAAGACCGTTATGTAACTTTTAAACCATTATGAATTTTAGAAATCGATTTAAGGTTTCATAAATTTTCTAAATTTGACCAAAACTCATGTTCCATAATTTCTCTATTCGCCTTCACCTGCATGGAAAATGAGGCGAAATTTGGAAGTTTGGAAACTGCTACGAATTTGGGGTTGTGGTGTTAATTATTGCCTAAACATAAATCTGTACCACCTGGGTGCATCTTAGCTTATGTGGAAGTGTTCAAACAATATTTTGAACAAAAACCTCTTTCATATTTCCCTAGAGATGTGTCAATGCATGAAAGCCTCAAATTAGTGCAGGCATGTTGGTGGAGGCATGTTGGTACAGGAAGAGCTAGTGCAAGCACAACTGGTATAGGAACTGCTACTACAAGAATGTTAGAACCTGTCATAAAAGAGCCTGACATTAATGATGT
Source organism: Pinus taeda (assembly GCA_000404065.3). Taxonomy (NCBI): domain Eukaryota; kingdom Viridiplantae; phylum Streptophyta; class Pinopsida; order Pinales; family Pinaceae; genus Pinus; species Pinus taeda. The sequence goes on along the minus strand of APFE030631545.1, from coordinate 161,636 downwards.
TTTCATATTAAATTAACAAAACAAGAAGATTTCATAGATCAACAATTGTCAACTCTAAATGCCTCCAAATAATAACTTAATAATGTGCAAAACAAATAATAATGATTGTAGACACTTAGTACAGGCATAAAATTATTCGGTTAAATCATGAAAATTTGGATAAAATGAAGGCTCAACACTCCCCCACGTTGACCTTCTTGCATGTCCTCATGAAATCCAAACCATGGGACCATAAAAGCATGGAAGAAGGTAGGGGAAACATTTTAAAGATCAAATTATGCTTTCCAAAAAAAGTGTCAGCGAAAAATCTTAGCAAGGAAATATGAAGATATCATTGTATGTCATCATTTAAAGTATTCATCAAGTCTATAACATTTTTATTACTGTGACAACTAAAACCATGTTACATCCCTTATGAAAGCATCGAGTGCAGTAATGATAAAATTACAACAAGATCAAGTATAGGAAAGCAATGCTTTGTACCATAAATTATGGAAAAAGAATACTACACCTTTATGATAGACATCACATCCCTATTGTGTTGTTTCAATTGAATTCCCTATTTGTCATAGATTTCAGAGCTCTTATTTTTGTCCAGAGTCTTATTAACAATCATGATAAAAAAAACAAATCTTTGTTGAAAAGGCGCATCAAGAAAATTACCATAAGATTCCTTCACCTAATACAACAATCGTGTACCTACATCACATAGTGCTTATTTAGAGGAAACCACAATCAATAGAAATTGTTTTCCATCAACACCTGTTGAGTAATCATCGTTGAGTATTTCATCACTCTAAATACCATAAAAAAATTAAGTGAGTTATGATACCAGAAAAGGGAGATAAAAATAGAACAAAATGACACCTTCCTAGATTGATCAGCAAATTGAACACTCTAACTTTGTTGTCATGCAGATGCGAAAGTAAATTTCTCCTTAATCCAGTATAAAGAATTACCTCCACTAAGGGTACCACATCATTAAAGATTCCTAATTTTTGAAAGATAGAACTCAAAGCATCTTAAAACCATTATCCAAGAAACAAAATGATGAGTTTTAGGGAAAGATAAAGATAACCAAGTAAATCATAGTATGAAATCAACTTTAATACCACATACATGGCCTTGCTGCCCGCAAGTGTCTATAACCTCGGTAGGGATGTCTTTTAACCTACTGAAATGCATGTGTCCCACTTACTAGATATAGATTGAGAGTTATCTTATTTAATTTTAAAAGTTAGATGAAGGCCACTGTCCTGGTTTGGTAACCAGCTGATGGTAGTGCCACTCACAAGAAATAACACGGATGAATAGGTCGGGTCATGATGAGACCTCTTGTATTCCAGCTTTTTAGCTTAAAGCCATTACTTTGGATTGGTGACCAGCAACAGTAATGTCATGCATGTTAGCTCTCATGATTGTGGTAGGTCAGCTCATCAGGAGACCTCCTATCCTCCCCTAAATATTTTATAAATTCTGATTGTGATCACATTAAAGGTTACTTAATAAGTGGGGAGACAGATCTACTCCTTAAGAGTACAGGATAGTGTGAAAAGTTTTTAATGACTAATCATTATTGGCTAGTTCCTCTACCTTAAAGACTTATTAAAAATATCCCAGATGATGACTGAAAGATTCTTTAAGTTAATAATGCTAGCATTCTCATGAATAGCTTATTATGATCTTTACAAGAGTGGTCCATGATAGGGGGCTCTCTAATAGTACCTTCTCAGGGAAACTGAAAATATATATATCATATTTCAACTTCATTAGAGTGGTTGATCATGGTTACTTTTGAAAAATCATGAGTTATTGGAGTGAATCATACTCAACAAGATTTGTCACAGATGTGTGTGTTAAGAACTGATGTTGATTAAAAGCAGTTTCAGTGGCCACGCTTTGAAAGTCAAAAGCCCAATTGCATTGTTGTAACAACTTTATTCATGGCATTTATTTATTCTTCTACCCTAATCTACCCTAAGGAGCGGAAGACTACCTTTTAAGTATAGGAGGACTTCCAATGCAACCAAGTGCGCAACAAAAGGCTGATAATACTCACACTTAGTTTTAAAGAATAGACTTCAAGACATACCAAAGTGTGAGAAGCCAATTGCTTCAATTGATATGGTACCAAGAGTTTCTAAATGATGAGGAAATAAGGTGGCTTGATGACTGCTCGAAACCAAGATTTGATGAAATCCACACATGTATGATTCTCCAACTAATGCAAGTCTTCCACAATTTGATAGTCACTCTCTTGGAGGCAGAAAGAATATGGTGAAAGACAAAAGATAAATCCCTCAAATGCAGGCTCAAATATTTGATTTTCAAATTGACAAGAATGGTTGAGAGAGATTTTAGGATTTTGAGCTTCAACAACATTTTGAGAACAAGTTCCAATGAAATATTGCTCCTCTGGTAGTCTTTGAATGATAACTTCCCGGGGTGAATGTTTAGTAGTGACGGGGGAAGTTTCCAAATTCATTCCCTTTCCAAACATGGAAGATGTAGTATTCTATTCAACATGGGAATCAACCAAAAGAATAGGTGGTTCCAACTATTGTGCAACCTCATGGTTTAGACTAGGGTTTATGATATGGTTTGGGCTAGGGTTTTGGTTAATTCTTGGACTAAGGCTTGGGTTTGGATTGGGATTAGGGTTTGGACTAGGGTTAGGTCTAGGGTATGGATAAGGGTATGGACTATGGTTAGGGTATAGATTAGGTTTTGAATGAGAGCTAGGGTATGGGTAAGGATAAGGAGTAGGGTAAGGATTAGTATAAGTGGTAGGGTATGGATTGAGGCTAGGGTAAGGTTGCACATGCAACTGAAACCATGCAAGAGGTTAACTTAATGGGGCATCAGAAAGAAATTGTGGTTTTTGTTGGTGCTCATATGATTGAATTTGCATGGGATATTTCCCTAGAGATAAGGATCCAAATGATTCTTGAGGCCATGGTGATATCTCGCTTGAGGATGAGGGCCAAGGAGAGGGCCATTACGGACATGAAGTAGGATATTTGATTGGAGGAGGATTAAAAGTTTGTCATGAAATTGCAGGATTATAAACATGTTGAGAAACTTGCTTAGGAAAATAAGCATTATTCCAATTATCAAATGATAAGGGGTTTTGAGTTATACCTAGTAGTCGATTCGATTCCTTACTTGATTTCCTGAGTACTTGCAGTAATATTGGTAGTGCTGGGAAATGTTCCGTTAGATAATCCTCTTCAAAAGTTTTGCAAATTTTCAGGCTACTAAGTGGACACTTTCCAAGGAGGTGTTCCTTTCTACAATTGGCACAAAACAGAAGCGGTGGGTTTTCATCATGCTCCCACTCTTCTTGCAAATTATCCAGTTTCAAAATTAAAGATTTAATGATATAATTTTATGTTCAATCAAAATATTAAATTTTTCAATTGTTAATTCTTCATTGGATGAATTGTATGTCTCTATAGCAACATAAATATTCCTCATTAGATGATTCCTCAAAATACCATTTTCCTGTTTTTAGCAAGCCAACTAGTACATTCGTTAGCACATGAATGGTGTATATGTAGGGTGGAGGATTCTTTCAACACTTGAAAAACTCAAAGATCAATTGCAGTAAAAAGAACAAACCAAGATTGTAAACTAAGGAAATCACACTAGCAGAAATTAAATAATCTCTATTGCAAAAAAAGTAACACACTTTGCAGTAAAAGAAATTGCTCATAAAAAATCAATTGCAGTAAATCAAGCATCACACTTTGCAGAAATAAAAAATACTCATAAAAACTAAATTGCAATAAAAGAAACAAATCAGGCATCACAATTTTCAATAAAGGAAATCACTCATTTGTAGAAAGGAAAACCTTGCTTGTGAGCTCTCTGGGAATGTCATCCAATATGCTTCAGTAAGCAAGGGGAATCTCGTTAATATAGAAATTCAATTGCGAAGGAAAGGGAAAAGCATGACAAATGTTGAGGCCTTATCCTACAACGCCTCCCCGGCAACAGCGCCAAAATGTCGGGCGGTATAAATGCAAGATTTACACCAAAATTTAATTTTTCAATCTGGGTAAGTAAAATTAGAGGCATAGCACAATATATGTTAGAATACGACCTCAAGGATCGTTAAATAAAAACCAAACTCTTGCAAGAAATTCAAAAGGAGCATCATTCAAGAAAAATAAACAAGACTCTTCAAAGAAAAGTAAACACACTCCAGGAATCTACTTCTGGCTCCTCTTCTGGGTTTATTTAATTCCTGCAGTAAGTCTTCCTCAGTTGTCCAGGGGACAAAGGAGGCCCCATTCAAAAGAATGAGATTTAAGAAATAAAGAATGAGAAACCTCTTAAAACATTATTGCTATGTTGCAAACATGAAATTAAACTAGAAATCACATAGCAACTTCATTCCAACTAATCTAAGGAAATAATTGAATGCTTTAAGAAGAATTAAGATAATAATGCACTCCTTCTCTTAAAGATAATTCAATACTTTAACTGTTAGAGAAATATGCAATAAGAACCAATATATAATTTGTGTTGTTTGCACTGATCTTATTAAATACTTCCTTATTATATATGCAACATTTAATTATAACGAAGAATTTTGTGAGCGTTTTGTCAACAAGATTCACAATCTTTCCTTATGTCGATCTTGACATCTTCTTGGAAAAGTGTAGGAATAAATTATTTTCTGCAAAAGTACAAGAATCTGTATCATATAATATTCAAAGGAAATCATGTATATATGTCATCTTAAGCTAACCAGAATTCTTGATCAACCATTATTTCACCATTACATTTTGGAAATAAAATTTGTTATGCAGCAATGAGATTAGGGTAAATCTTTGTAAGAATAAATAAGATATGCAGTTAAAACATTCACTGTTTATTTTAGTTCAACCTTTATCAAAATACATCCAAAAGTATTGATATTAAACTTGAATAACCAGAGTAGTAAAATAAAGCTTTTGGAATGAAATTGAAAATGAAATGACTGAAAGAAGAGCTATGAAATCAAATTGTAAAATTATCTAAGATCACACTCACACCAAGCAAACTAAAATACAGGAAAAGAAAGTTAAGAGGTTTGTGGCAACGAACTGGCTAGTGGGCCCAACCATCCAGCTCATTGTGCTTGCAGCGATTAATTCACAATCTTAAAAACAATATGGAGAAAAAAATTACTCAGAAGTGATTGCCAAAGAAACTCATTTCATAGTAGAAGCCAAAGTTCAGAATTTAATGCCACAGAAATTCATTTCAGAAGTCTTGTTACAGATTCTTTAAATAATGAAGTGTTGGATCCAATGGTCCCCTCCACAGATCATCCCACTGGTGTGCATCTCCTCCTTCCCTGCACAGCAAGACCTAATTCCCTATTCTGCAACTGAAATACAATTTACAAAATACAAACTGCCATCTTGTCCCACCTACGTATCTCCTCTCTTTTATATTGGTTTTTACATGATAGTTTCTTTAGCAAATAACATGGGCATTGAATCCCAACTAATATTCATCAATAGAATATCAGTACAACCATTTACACATTGAAGGAATGAAGATCTGGCACGAATCTCCCAAATTTGGTCGTTTTCTACAATTCTAGAAAAATCGGTTTTTTTAACAAAATGCCTATAAAGAACTCCGTGTATCTCCTTAACCGTTACGAATTTGGGAAAACAATTTGGAGGAAATATAGCTTGTTACATTTTCAACAACAACCTCTCTCATAATTTTCTGGTTCAGATCCATTGCCTCATAAATCATTCCCGAAAATGACTATTTGAAATCTAGGATGCTAAAATTTTGGAAAGACAGTTTATTTTTAGAAAACTACCTCAAAGACTATTATGTAAACTTTAAACCATTACGAATTTTAGAAATAGATTTGAGGTTTTGTCAATTTTCTATACTGGGACCAAAACCCATGTTCCATAATTTTTCTATTCGCCTTCACTTGCACGGAAACCGAGGCGGAAGTTGGCAGTTTGGAAACTGCTGCGAATTTGGGGCTGAGGCATTAATTATTTCCTAAACATAAATCTGTATGACCTTAGTGTATCTTAGCTTATGGGGAAGTGGGGAAGTGTTCTAACAATATTTTGAACAAAAAACTCTTTCATATTTCCCTAGAGATGTGTCAATGCATGAAAGCCCCAAATTAGTGCAGGCATGTTGGTGGAGGCATGTTGGTGCAGGCAAAGCTAGTGCAGGCACAACTGGTATAGGAACTACTACTACAGGAATTTTAGCACCTGCCACAAAAGAGCTTGACATTAATGATATTTTCACATTAAATTAACAAAACAAGAAGAGTTCATAGATCAACAATTGTCAGCGCTAAATGCCTCCAAATAATAACTTAATAATGTGCAAAACGAATAATAATGATTGTAGACACTTAGTACATGCATAAAATTATTCAGTTAAATCATACAAATTTGGACAAAATGAAGGCTCAACACACCTTCATTTTGAGAATCCTCATGTTCTCCTCTAAGTCTCTATTCTTTGAAATACCCCTTCCAAGTCGTTTTAACTCCTTCTCAACATTACCCATGTTAGCATTCATAAATTTGACCTCTTCTTCATGATTGTAGGTCCCCTTGGCATCTACCATACTTTTGGTCTACATATTAATTCTACTCCTACAAGCCACCAATAGAGTAATTTTAATTTCCTAAGAAATCTCTTGTCCCGAATCAAGATTTTGGGTGATGCAAGAGCATGGTCTCTCAAAATCAACCTTGTTGACTAAACCTAGGTGGGTCTTGGAATTTACCAAAGGGAGCTAGTTCAATTAATCAAAATTAGGATAATTTAGGAAATTTTTAATTCTCATGTAATTGTGATTAGTTATTGGAGAGAATATAAGTTTTTAATGGATTTTTTGATGAATTAGCATTTCATTTCCATGTAATATTTCTATTTGGGAATATTTTCAAGAGTTAGGTGATTAGTTGGGTTTAGATGGGATTTTCCCAAAAAAGGAGGATGTGATTCCAGCATTGGGACTCATATGAGAGATAGAGTTGATGTGATAGATAGAGGGAGAAGATGAGAAATGGAAGGGACCAAGCAAGGTCTAAGAGAGAAGTGAAAAAGAAATGTCCAAGTAATATAAATCATGGGAATACGCAGACCTCAAATAGGTCAGTATGTGTTGTGCAAATATTATGAATTAAATGAGTTAGATTGTCTTTCAATGTCAGTGTTGTTAAATGCATGTATTGGTAGTTTGGGTATGAATATTGAGATTATGTGCATGAGATCATTCAATGTGAGTAAATCCAAAACAAAATAGAAGGATTATCAATCATTGTTGAGAACAGAAAAATAAACCTTGTTGCATGTAGGATTGAATGTTCCAGTAATTGTTTGAATCAATATTATTTTTGGAGCAATGAGCCTTTTATTAGTCCTAAGGTGATCACACATTGCAAGCCTTTGTAAACAAGGGAATTTTTGGTTCAACCCTTAATAGTCTTGAAGACATATTTTTTAATAACAGTGTGATTTGAGTTCAGCCTTATGAGAGCTTAAATAATTAGAGTGGAGATAGTTATGAAATGTGGCCCTTGCTCAAATTCCCATTAGTTAACGAGACATCAAATTCTCTTGTTAAGTTTCCCATCTCCTAGCCATCATCCAATTGCAAAATAAATTAAGTGTCAAAATAAAAACTTGTCATCACAATTTGAAACCATGTAGATTGACTCATCTATTGATAGGCCCGAAAGAAACATTAATTGATGATGTTGACCTATCTTTCCAATTCCCTCACTCAACTAATTTTCCTCCAACATAATTATAAACAAATTCTTTAAATATAATATCAAAGGAAAAAGGAACTTTTTATTCATTTGATGATAGAACATCTGACCTGTTCTACAAAGTCACAGGGTTGGGTTGTGTTGTGTTGTACAACAACCCCCCATTTCATAAAATTTTATCTTCAAACTATAATATGAAATGGGTCCCTTTTAGCTAAAATTGGTATCAACTTATCATTCCTCAAAAGGTCCGAAAAGAAACAAAACATTATAAACCTTTTGAATGAACACAAATCAGTCTTATAAAAATAAATGAATAATTCTTTATTATTGCGATAAAGCGATCGCAAGATCACATATCGCAATAACAAAGGATGCACAACAAAAGGACCCATTGTTTTGCCCCGATGCGACAAGCGCGAATAACTATCGGATATCGGGAAGGTAAGCGATTGTAACAAAAGTTCCCCTCTCTTTGCTCCGATGCGATATCGCTATCAACGATCGGGGAATATAACATGCATGCAACAAAAGTCACCCTTCTTAACTCCCGATGCGAATTGGCTTTATCGCTATCGGCGATCGGGGATTTCACAATGACACAAATGAAACTACTCAAGCATTCCTTCGATCTCCGATTGCGATAAAGCTAAGCGCGAATTTCAAAAAGGATTGTAAAGGCTTGGGCATATTATATTAAATTATTATTTAAAGCCTTTCTATTCCCGATAGTGATTCACTTGTGACCAACCGCCAAAAGATCAAAGCCATGCTTAAATGAATTATTCGACGAATAAACGATATGATGAGCATTTAAAAGATTGACAGGTTTAAATGGCCAATTAATGGAGCAGTTATGCCAAAATCTCTTCAGAGATTGTATCCGCAGCAGCATTATTTTAATCCTCCATTATTCATTGATTGATATAACTCTTTCACACTTGGTTTGCACCACCTATTCTCTGCATTACATTCATTTTATCTCATGCGCAGAGCTCCTCCAAAGCAGCAAATTCAGGCCAAATGGGGAAGAAATCTAAAAAATTTGGAACAGCTTCAGCTTCTGCAGTAACAAGACAACATACCGCCGATCCGGGACCAAGTAAAAAAGGATTGATCTCAAACACTACATGTCTTGGTCTCGGTAATACTAGTTGGCAGAGCATCTATAATTTGGTTGAAGTCGAAGAACCTCAAGAAGTATCAGTGCAAGCTACAGCAGGTTCGAACCGAAAATCCGAGGCTACCCTAAAGGATCTAGCCGATTCTTACTTACACCGGATAGTGGCTCGAGAGCAAATTCTTCCATACACAGATGTAGTAAGGTGGGCAGTTGAGGAAATCTCGATTACAAACAGAACATTTTCCACAGTCGATGGGAGATTCTTCGGTTTGTTTCAACCCAATGATTTGAGACAAATGTACCATTTACCTGAACTAGAGAAGAAGTATAACAAATAATTTCTGGAGAAGTTTAGAGATGAAAACAAAACTGAATTATCACCTATACGGGAATGGAGACAGAACCCCGCAAAACACAAGCATGAGTCCTCGGGTAAGTACTCTGTCGATTCCTTGTGTTCTCCTTATTGTTACGCTGGGGAAATGATGTGTAGGATTTGGGGGTTGCATTATTCCTCAAAATTCTCAATAGAGATGGTACCTTTAATGGAAGCAACAGTCAATAGCGAAATAATGGATTGGGGAAATATATTATCTGATAAGTTAGCAATTGCTATTCTTGAGTTCAGAAATAAAACCTGCGTTACTGATAGGTTTATTCCTCCATTTTATTATAGTGCCTACATCTTAGATACTCTTTGTTTTAACTCTGAATTTCCTCTGCTGGGGTGGAGATGGACTCCACAGGACCCCATGCCGATTCATATCTATCACCAGAAGTTGTGGAAAGCCGATTATAAGCACCACTTATATCAAGTTTGCAATGGATTTATGTTGCCCATTTACTATGCAATTTTTGACAAACCTGCTCCTAAGATTTCCTCACAAGCAGAGATTGACTTGACAACCTTAGGAAATTGGTTCGGAGAAGATAAGTTTACATATATAAGAGTTTTCGGCAGCCATGCCAGACCTCATGTTCTCCCCTTCTACATACCCGACAAACTATTGGCTAGAGAGATAGCATATCAACTTACGTCCGTAGGAGTGACCAAGACTCTGAGGAATTCAAAGAAGCAAGTTTGGCCTCCTTTTCCTCTAAGGTTTGGTGTTTACACTCTGCATGACTATAAGCATGCAAAGAAAGAAGCAGAAAAGATAAATATACTGAATCTCGCCACTCTTCCTAATAGACAATTTGATCCAAGGAAAATCGTCTATAATGTACTGGATCAAGAAAAACTCACTAAGTTCGAACATAAAGAAGATGAGTTTGATGACCTATTCTCTTCGGCGGAGTCATTATTTCAGGTTCAAGAATTAGCTAAAATGAGATATCACAACGACAAGTTAGTGGAATTCAACAAACTCAGAGAGCAGAGGTTGCAAAATCTGCCTCTAGATTTGCTAGCTACTACCCCAATGACACAATCAAGCGAGCTTGAACATCGACTTACCTACGAACCTCCTGCTACATCAAAAATTTTTGAAGAATTCCAAAGAGATAGCAGGAGGAACTACAGAGGAAAGAGCAGGAGGAAGTACAGAGGAAAGAACAAGAGGAAGCGCGAAGGAAAGAGCAAGAGAAAATACATGAGGAAGAACTAAAAAAGGAGTAGGATAAGAGCAGCAAGGATGTGAATGTCAATACCCAGATTGACCCGAGATTGCTTCAAGAATGGCAGCAATTCGACTCAATCATAAGCAATCTGGAAAGCTCAAAAGATGTCGATACATCCAAAGAGACAGATACATAGGATACAACATCAAAAAAGGTTCCAAGTAAAGGAACCAGTAGCCTACCCCCATGTACAGACTTAGAAATAATTCCGAAAGATCCTTCGGATAAAATCATTTTGCAAGTGGAGGATATACCTCCATTGGATGTCTTTTACAACCCAAAACATAGGGCCGTAGTAAAGCAACAACGGAAAAGGAGAAGGATTGATGAACCTTCCCTGTTCCCCGAACAAACAGAGACAACCAACGTAGTTTGGAAGGAGGAGTTCGATCCTTCCGATGACCTAACAAAGTTGTCCCAGTATGCTGGAGCCTATTCAGCGGCCACCATGGAAAAGGCATCGGAAGTGAGTAATTTGCTAAAAGAAAAGGACTAGGCAATTATTTTGTTACAAACACAGCTATCGGAGGCACAACAGAAAGCAGAACAATTAGAACAGCAATTGTCAACGCAGCAACAATTAAATAATCAACTGAACAAGTAGCTACTTGAAGATAAAGAGAGGGTAGATTCGAGCGCGATTCAAAAGTAGAAAGAATTATCGGAGGCATTGGCGAAATTGAAGACGATGAATGAACTAATGGTAAAGACAAAAGATGAGCAAATTGCTCAATTATCACTTTAAATACAGAAGTTCAAGAATCTTCTGCAACCTGCCGATTTTAGGGCAGAAGCACTATAGATTAATAAGGCACTGGTAACACAAATAAGATTATTGTGTCATAAAATTTCTCAAGTTGAACCCCCGTTAGACAGAATAGCATCAATAATCGATAAATCAGTCGATGCTAGACAGGACATCGAGCAGGCCAATGAGACCTTAACAGATTTTCTTACTTGGAAGGACACTAGTGAGAGATAGGTAGAAAATTTGCCTAAAATCCTATAATCACATAAAGAAATCCTATTCTTGGAATGGCAGTCCCAATTGATGAAGGCAGAGAGACCAGTTTCTAGATGCAAATTATCCACAAGTAATTTGATTGAATTAATTAACAATACTCTCTATTTATCTAATATGATCTCTCAATGTACACCAGGTAAATTACTATTGGTTAAAACATTGGAGCAATCATGTTATCAAGAGCTGGAAAAGAATGGGTGGTTTATTACAGGTATTCAATGTTTAACTTGGGACACCTATTGGATTTTCCTAGTAAAACCATACAGCTAGAGAGCCGCCCTCAAGTGCCTAACAAATGCAATCGGGTGTATTATTCCCAATATACACGATGCCACATATTCAGCGCAGCTCAATTCTCGTCTCAGCCGCCCTCAAGAAGTGGAACCGATGCTAGCGATATGCCAACTCAGATCAAAAGGAAAATTGCCAGAGTGATGAATCATGTTGCCGACTACCAAATTGCTGTGAAGGAGATATTCAAGATCAAGTTATACCAATTAAATAGCATTTTAATTTTGTAGTTAGTTACTTTAATTAAGTCTTTATAGACCCCTTCATGCATTTAGAAAGGGTCCTGAGTTTTTGTATATGACTTAAACCTGAAGTTGCACTACTGTACTTCAAGTATATTTTTTTAGAAAGACTGGGCCAATTATTCCAATTTTTGACAATGAAGCTTTTATGTGGATGTGCACTACTGCCTTTATTTAAAAGTATCTCTGAGTTGAAAGAAGGAATTCGAATTGCGATTGATGTTGGGAATGATTTGCAGCTCATATGGTACTACTATCTATGTCTGAATTCATTCTTTTTATGTGAATTGTTATTTGATTATTCTTGCTATTATTGAATATATGCATGTGTTTCAACATCATTCTTTATACTTTCCACTATTGGATCTTTACAGGATGCTTTTCTTTTAGTCATACATGTATCAGTAATATATAAAAGACAAGTGTAACAATGTTTTATTAATTACTTTGTTCAACTATTTGAACAAAGCAATTATTATATGAATGAATGTCTATGTTTATTGAATAGAGTCATCTATATGCTTATTGATGAACAAAGATCATGAAACGTTGCACTTAAGGATAGAAATTTCCAGGGATAGAATAGTTATTTGTATTTTTGATTTTAGATTAAGTCATCCATCCATTATCACTTATTAGAAAACCAATCACCCATCCATCCCTTTTTTATTCATCACTGGGAAACTGGTCCCATTATATCTAGTCGGAGCCACCATCCCAAACGGAAAAGGAGCTGCATTAAGGTCCAGACCTGGTGGTTTTCCTCGATGTTGATGCAATGATTTTCGAGGCATCAACATTTTTGGTGCGAGAAGGAGGGCATGAACTATGAATGGTGAGTAAATCAAAATATATAGACCATTCTCAGAGAAAATCTCCCTCCACCTCACCTCGGACCTCCCATTTGCATTCTGAAATACCAGTATCCAAACGAGAAGAAGAGGGATCAGCTACCAGTGCTCAACCCCATCATACTTTAGAACGATTAAGTCCTGAGTCCCCTGAAGTTTAGTCTGTCATCCAGAAACTTCAAGGCTTTTCCATATCACCTCAGAAATCTGAAGTATCTCAATGCAGTGAGACTTCGCAATTTAATCTACCTCACCCTCTCACTAGAATTCAAAGCGAAAAACTTGGAAATTAACCTGCTGAGTTGCCTTTACCAAAAAGGAAAAAGGCTAAAAAGAACACTGAAGGATCTGGTAGTGAGACCTTTTCTTCATCATCCTCCATCTCATCCTCTCCAATGCGAAGTCAAACATCCACTCCCCCATTACATATTGTTGTTCAGCAGGGATCACCAACTTCAGCATCACAATCTATTCAATTTTCAATACCAACTCCTCCCCAAACACCTGGAACTCCATGGGTAATTGTTGTTACTTCCAAGATGGCCCAGAATCCATGGAACAGTCCTGGTGCAGTCACTATGCCTGCATCATTACATCCATTACCTGATTATCCTGAGAAGTAGTTACCAAAATTTAATCAGATGCTGGAACATTGGCCAAGGAACATATTAACAATTTCATGTTATCAGTTAATCTAAAAGGAGTGACAGAAGAAGATGTTGTCGTTAGGCTTTTCCCTTACACTTTACAAGGATCAGTTGGGGCTTGGTATTTTTCCTTACCCTCTAGATCCATTACCAGCTGGAATATCTTTCAGGAGCAGTTTCTCACTAAGTATGGCGATGATAGATCTTTAGCGACACTAATTAATGATCTTTCAAATCTAAGGATTGAATCTAGAGAACCTATCAAGGAGTTTAACTCCCGATTCAATAAACTCTTGAATAAAATCCCTACCGATTCCAAGCCAAGTGAGCAAATCAGAAGCGAGTGGTATATTATAGCCCTACCTTCAAATATAGCCATTTTTGTAGATAGGAATGGAAAACCAACTTTAGCCAAAAACATGAAAGAAGCGCTTGATGTGGAGAAACGCATTATTGCTTTGGAAAAGAAAGCTTCTCTCGAAGATAGGAAATCCAAAAGAGTTTCTTTTAAAGATGATTCAAAGAAGAAAACCCTTAAAGATCCATACGATATGGAGGGTCTACAAAAGGTCCTCAAAACAATGTCAAATGAAATGGTTGAAATTAAAAAACAAGTAGCAGAAACTTCAACAAAGAAACCATTTAGGAATTTTAAGTAACCTGAGTCAAAACCACCAAATGTTATATCTAATGCAGATTCAGATCCTGAAGAGGAAGAAGAAGATGAAACAATTTCACCATCCGATGAATTCAAAGAAGAGGAAGTTGTCGAATTCCATGGAATGTGGGACTTCATATTACCTAACTCCGATACAGAAAATGAACAAGAAGCTTTTCCTGTGACTACCAGGAGTTAAGGTGCCCCTGAACCTGTCCATGCAAGTTCAAAGAAAAGGAGTGCAGGTACTACTACTACAAAGGAAAAGGTACCCACAAAGAAGCCAGCCGCAACATTACCTCAAAACCAACCATCATCCTCAAATATACCTTCAACATCTAAAACATTGGTAGTATCGGATTCAATGGATTACAATATTGTTGATGATATGAAGAAGACAAAGGCAAAAATCACCATGTTTGAACTTAGCAAACTAAAAAATTCGCAGAAATTGCTTCTTAAGGAACTAAATGCAGTCCCTTCTTCGCCTCTTCCCAGTGCTAAAGCTGCAAATGATTCAGGTCAACCACCTTCTAGTAGGATTGAAGCTATTGATATGATTTTAATTGGAGACAGATCAAATTCCCATACTCCCCATTTCCTCTTAACCTATGAGATCTATATTCGAAATATACACAATTGTTTGATTGACTCAGGGGCATCCTCTAATATAATGCCAGCTTCAGTTTGTTCTAAATTGAAAATTGAACCCCAAAAGTCTGCAATTCACATTGTGCAGTTGGATAGAACCAAGGTCCAGGTTTTAGGGGAAATCAAATCTGTAACTATCATGTTATCAACTGATCCACGAGTAGTTCAAAGAATTGATATCTTAATCGCTGATATACCTGAGTTTTATGGTTTAATCTTGAGTAGGGATTGGTCTAAGAAACTCCATGGGTATATTTCTACCGATTGGCCCCATATGTGGCTACCCTACAAGGGAAAGCCAAATCAAATTAAAATCAATTGGGAGAAACATATGACCCATACTGTCACTGAATTTGAATAGGAAAATCAACTAATAGCATTTAATAATAATATTTTGGGGAATTACTCTTCCGAATCATTCTTTGGCAATTATACTACCCAACCATCTCCTTTCTCAGTAAATAATTTGACATGCCAAATCGAAAAATTTTCACAAACCGATAGATCAATATGTGTAAATATTGCTGAGAATACTGTAAATAAAATTGTTGATAATTCTTTATTTTGGTCTCTATACTTTGACGGATCTAAATCCAGTGAAGGATCAGGAGCAAGGTGTATTTTAGTTAGCCCTAAGGGAGAAAAAACTATGTTTTCTTGTAGGTTGGAATTCGAATGCACAAATAATACAGCTGAGTATGAGGCCTTAGTTCAAGGACTATATAAAGCTATTGGCCTTAAAGTTCAATATTTGAAAGTGTTTGGTGATTCAGAGATTGTCATAAAACAAGTTAGAAATACAATTCATTGTCTTTCTAGTCACCTCAAGCACTATTAGTCTTTGGTCCAAGAACTTATAGCTCAATTTTTAGCATTCAATATTTCACCTATCCCCAGATCCCAGAATGCAGCAACCGACTTGCTAGCCAATGCTGCTTCCAAACTCCTACCTTCCGGAGATTATAGCCAGATAGATTTTCAGTAGAGTTAATTTTTAGACCATCAATTCCTGACAATGTCACCAATTGTCGAGTGTTCAATGACGATGAAGACATCTTAAATTTCCTCACTTCCGACAAGGCCTACGATGATCAAATCATTGATGAAAGTGATCATGACCTCCAGATGAAGGAAAAGCAGGAAGAAAACTCAATACCAAAACCAGTGGTTAAACTTGAGGATCTCTATGATATTAAAGACAGGTTTAAACAGGTAACCAATTCAAAACTCCAAAGTTCCACCTTAAGGTTTGAGTTGATAAACCTTGGTACTGAGCAAAATCCTCAAAACATCAATTTGGGATTAGGACTTTATGTGGAAGAAATGATAGCATTCATTAGATTATTAAGAAGAAATAAACATGTCTTCGCTTGGAAATATGATGATTTAAAAACATACGATACATCAATCATTCAGCATACCATTCCAATGTTTTCTGAACAAAAACCAGTCCAACAGAAGTTGAGGAAAATTCATCCTAACTTAGAGAATCAAATAAAATCAGAACTCAATAAACTCTTGAAAGCTAAGATTATTTTTCCTGTCCAGCACTCAAACTGGGTTTCCAATATGGTGCCTGTTAGAAAGAAAAATGGCGACATCATGATTTGCATAGATTTCAGAAATCTAAATAAAGCAAGCCAAAAAGATAATTTCCCATTACCTAACATGGAGTAGATACTCCATTCAGTAGCAGGTTCTGAGTTAATGTCCTTTTTAGATGGTTTTTCAGGATATAACCAAATTTTGGTCCATCCTGATGACAGACTCAAAACTACCTTCAGAACAAAATGGGGAACTTATGCTTACCAAAAAATGCCTTTTAGACTTATTAACGTAGGAGCTACATTCCAAAGAGAAATGGATATAGCTTTCAAAAGATTGATCAATAAAAAAGTAGTTGTCTATTTAGATGATATTACTCTGTTTTCCAAGAAGAGATCCAATCATTTACATGATTTGAATCAAATCTTTGAACGCTGCAGAAGGTATGGTATTTCACTCTACCCCAAAAAATCCTTCTTTGCTCTTAATCAAGGAAAGCTCTTGGGCTTCATCATTTCCAAAGATGGCATTTATATTGATTCAGATAGAATTAAAGAGAATTCTGAAATTCTATTCCCTCATAAAAAAAAATCCATGCAGTCATTTTTAGGTCAAATTAACTTTGTTAAGATATTTGTTCCCGATTTTTCCCAGATTATTTTACCATTACAAACCATGATTAAGAAAAATTCAGTGTTTATATGGGGATCTACAGAAAAGGAATCATTTGATTGAATCAAACAATAAGTAATCAATGCCCCCGCTTTAAACACTCCTAATTTTTCTAATCATTTCATACTGTATACTATCGCGTCCACTTCATCTTATGCAGCAGTACTCACTCAGATTAATGATCATAACTTGGAAGCACCAATTTCATTTTATAGTTCAAATCTTCAAGGTGCTGAACTAAATTATTCAGAAGTTGAAAAACAAGCCTTTATTGTGTACAAAGCTGTCAAACATTACAAACCCTTCCTTTTAAAAGCCCATACAAAAGTTATAGTTCCTTTTTCAGCAGTAAGACAATCACTGATCCAAAGGGAATCAGAAGAAAAAAGGGCGAATTGGGTTACAGCACTACAAGAATATGACTTGGAAATCAAGCCAGCAAAGATTGTTAGGGGCCAAGGTTTTTGCAGGTTATTAGCAGGAGCATCCAACATTCAAGAATCAGGTGATACAGAATATACTGAAGAAATCAATCAGATAAGTGTCACTGATTCTGAATCACAATATGCAGACTTGATCTTCTATTTGAAAAATGGATATGCACCTCCTAATCTTTCTTATAAAAATAAACGTGCCATTAGATTAAAAGCAAAAAACTTCATAATTGTTGATGATGTACTTTTTAGGCAAAATTATGATTCAATTTTATTAAGATGCCTAGAAAAACCTGAAGCGCAAAAGGTTTTGCAGGAGCTACATGATGGACCAGCAGGAGGACATTTTGGAGCTGATACAACAGCCCACAAAATCATTCATGCTAGATATTATTGGCCCACTTTATTTAGAGATACTCATGAATATGTAAGGAAATGCCGAAGTTGTCAAATCTCCAGTGGAAGACAAAGAAAACCAACTTTCCCTTTGCAACCAGTCAACATTGATCAACCTTTCAAGCAATGGGGATTGGATATCATTGGAGAAATAACTCCACAGTCCTCCAAACAACATAAGTATATCCTTACTGCTACTGATTACTTTACTAACTGGGTTGAAGCAATTCCTTTAAAGACAACAAACTCTGAAGTAATTATAGAGTTTATAGATCAATTCATCATTACCAGGTTTGGTGTCCCAAATGCTCTTGTTTTCGATAATGCATCTTATTTCTCTGGAAATTCTATGTTTGAGCTCGCTATTACAAGAGGATTTAAATTGAAATATTCTGCAAATTACTATCCCCAGGGTAATGATTTAGCAGAATCTACCAATAAAAATCTAGTCAAAATTATTAAGCGAACTATTGAACATAATCATAAAAACTGGCATAAATCTTTGACATTTTCACTATGGGCTGATAGAATAACGCAGAAGGCTTCCATAGGTACTTCTCCATTCAATCTTGTATATGGGAAAGAAGCAGTTCTACCAACCAATCTATTACTTCCTTCTCTAGCCCTATTTCAGTTTATTGAAGAAAGCCCACCTTCTTCTATTCAACTCAGACATGATCAAATCTTAAAATTAGAAGAAGAAAGAAAAAAGGCCAAAATTACTCATGCAAAACATCAACAAATTATTAAGTCATCTTTTGATTCAACTTCATCCAGTTCAAAACAATTACAAGTTGGTGATCTAGTTCTGAAATGGGACAAAGCCCATGAGAATAAAGGAAAACACACTAAGTTCCAGAAGATGTGGCTTGGAGCATTTCAGATCAACAAGAAGATAGGCCATTCTACGTTCATATTACAGGATCTATCAGGAAAGAGGGATTCTCTTCCTGCTAATGGCCTCATCTTAAAGAAATTCTTTAATTGAGGAGGTAACCCCTTCTCCTTTTGTAAATATTCAAATTTCAGCAGAATTTGTAGTTTTTAGGATTATTAGGAAATAAAGTTGTAAGATATCTCCCATTGGCCTTTGCTATACTGAAAAATTTGCTCAAAAGAAGTAGTTTTGATATTTACTTTTAAAATAGAAGCCTTAAAGAAAAGGACAATTTCTAGGAAATTAGGTATATTCACATTCTGAAACCCCATTTCATTTTTGGTGAAATATTCTCAAGATTTAGAAGTACTGTAAATCATTTTAATGTTTTCGAATTGGCCACAAAAGGTTATCAATATCAAAACAGAAACTAATTCAATCTTAGCATCTTAAACTCTTACCCTGTCATCCATACTCTCTTAAGGAGAAAATTGTTCATCCCATTCATCAAAGTTTATGATTACTCAGAGTGTAATTCTAAAATATTTGATATAAAAGATAAGGGGTCTTATCACAAGCCTGCTTACCATGATCATTAGGAAATATTTTAACCGACATTACCAACACTGCATACCGAAACAGGGTAATGGCTTATAATCATAAGACAAGGGGTCTCATCACAAGCCAACTTGTTCGGTTAGATTACAAACAGTGAATGGCATTGTCAAACAGCTAGCCACCAAACCAGGACAATGGCTTTTTATCTTACAAAATAATAGAAAAGAAAATGAAATCCAAAATATGAAAGCATATTTTTGGATTCATTCTTTTAATCATACTCTGAAATGGATGGGATAATGGACAGTCAAATGGTTAAAAGGTATCCTTGTCGAAACTATGAACGTTTGTTGGTAGCAGAGGCTCTACCTATGACAAGGGAGTCATTTAAAAAGGCTAAGCTGGAAAGGTTCTTTGTTTTATCATTATCAACCAATAGAGGCCAATTTAAAACTTAGAATGTATTTAATTTTAACAAGAGAAGAAATTAACAAAAATAGCTCTTATTTAGATTCAGAATGTATGTATACCTAGTTATATTATAATTTTCCTCTTTGATAAGATTTCTATATAAAGAAAGTCTAAGTATTTCCACATTTCTCAGAGATAACTGTTTCTCCCAGCGAACCGCCAATTGTTCTGCTGTACAAAAACCCCCCATTTCATAAAATTTTACCTTCAAACTATAATATGAAATGGGTCCCTTTTAGATAAAATTGGTATCAACTTATCATTCCTCAAAAGGTATGAAAAGAAACAAAACATTATAAACCTTTTGAATGAACACAAATCGGTCTTATAAAAATAAATGAATAATTCTTTATTATTTTGATAAAGCGATCGCAAGATCACATATCGCAATAATAAAGGATGCATAAAAAAGGACCCATTGGTTTGCCCCGATGCGACAAGCGTGAATAAATATTGGATATCGGGAAGGTAAGCGATTGTAACAAAAGGCCCCCTCTCTTTGCTTCGATGCGATATCGTTATCAGCGATCGGGGAGTATAACATGCATGCAACAAAAGGCCCCCTTCTAAAAACACCCGATGCGAATTAGTGATATCGCTATGGCCGATCGGGGATTTCGCAATGACACAAATAAAACTACTCAAGCATTCCTCCGATCTCTGATTGCGATAAAGCTAAGCGTGAATTTAAAAAAGGATTGTAAAGGCTTGGGTATATTATGTTAAATTATTATTAAAAGCCTTTCTATTCTCGATAGTGATTCACTTGTGATCAACCGCCAAAAAAATCAAAGCCACACTTAAATGAATTATTCGGCGAATAAACGATATGATGAGCATTTAAATGATTGACATGTTTAAATGGTCAATTAATGGAGCAGTTATGCCAAAATCTATTCATAGATTGTATCCACGGCAGTATTATTTTAATCCTCCATTATTCATTGATTGATATAACTCTTTCATACTTGGTTTGCACCACCTACTCTCTACATTACGTTCATTTTATCTCCTGCGGAGAGCTCCTCTGAAGCAGCAAATTTAGGCTAAATGGGGAAGAAATCTAAAAAATTTGGAACAGCTTCAGCTTCCGCAGTAACAGGACAATATACCAGCGATCCGGGACCAAGTAAAAAGGGATTGATCTCAGACACTACATGTCTTGGTCTCGGTAATACTATTTGGCAGAGCATCTATAATTTCGTTGAAGCTGAAGAGCCTCAAGAAGTATCAATACAAGATACAGCAGGTTCGAACCAAAAGTCTGAGGCTACCCTAAAGGATCTAGCTTATTCTTACTTACACAGGATAACGTCTCGAGAGAAAATTCTTCCATACACAGATGTAGTAAGGTGGGCAGTTGAGGAAATCCTGATTACAAACAGAACATTTTATACAGTCGACGGGAGAGTCTTTGATTCGTTTCAACCCAGTGATTTGAGACAAATGTACCATTTTCCTGAACCAAAGAAGAAGTATAACAAAGCATTTCTGGAGAAGTTCAGAGATGAAAATGAAACTGAATCAACACCTATATGGGAATAGAGACAGAACCCCACAAAACACAAGCACGAGTCCTCGGGTAAGTTCTCTGTCAATTCCTTATGTTCTCCTTATTGTTACGTTGGGGCGATGATGTGTAGGATTTGGGGGTTGGATGATTCCTCAAAATTCTCAATAGAGATGGTACCTTTAATGGAAGCAGCAGTCAATAGCGAAATAATGGATTGGGGAAATATATTATCTGATAAGTTAGCAACTGCTATTCTTGAGTTCAGAAACAAAACTTGTGTTACTGATAGGTTTATTCCTCCACTTTATTTTAGTGCCTACATCTTAGATACTCTCTGTTTTAACTCCGAATTTCCTGTGCTGGGGTGGAGATGGACTCCACGGGACCCCATGCCGATTCATATATATCACCAGAAGCTGTGGAAAGCCCATTATAAACACCACCTATATCAAGTTTACAATGGATTTATGTTGCCCATTTACTATGCAATTTTTGACAAACCTGCTCCTAAGATTTCCTCACAAGCAGAGATTGACTTGACAGCCTTGGGAAACTGGTTCGGAGAAGATAAATTTACATATATAAGAGTTTTCAGCAACCATGCCAGATCTCATGTTCTCCCCTTGTACATACCCGACAAACTATTGGCGAGAGAGATAGCATATCAGCTTATATCTGGAGGAGCGACCAAGACTCTGAGGAATTCAAAGAAGCAAGTTTGGCCTCCTTTTCCTCTAAGGTGTGGCGTTTACACTCTGCATGACTATAAGAATGCAGAGAAAGAAGTAGAAAAGATAAATATACTGAATCTTTCCACTCTTCCTAATAAACGATTTGATCCAAGGAAAATCGTCTATAATTTACTGGAACAGGCAAAACTCACTAAGTTTGAACATAAAGAAGATGAGTTTGATGACCTATTTTCTTCGGCGGAGTCATTATTTCAGGTTCAAACGCTAGCTAAAATGAGATATCATGACAACGAGGTAGTAGAATTTAACAAACTTAGAGAGCAAAGGTTGCAAACTCTGCCTCTAGATTTGCTAGCTATTGCCTCGATGACACAATCAAGCGAGCATAGACAACGACTTACCAACGAACCTCCTGCTACATCAGAAATTTTTGAAGAAGTCCAAAGAAAAGAGCAGGAGGAAGTACAGAGGAAAGAACAGGAGGAAGCGCAAAGGAAATAACAAGAGAAAATACATGAGGAGGAACAAAAAAAGGAGCAGGATAAGAGCAACAAGGATGTGAATGTCGATACCCAGATTGACTGGAGATTGCTCCAAGAATGGAAGAAATTCGACTCAATCATAAGCAATCTGGAAACATCAAAAGATGACGATACATCCAAAGCGATAGATACACAGGATACAGTGTCAAAAAATGTTCCAAGCGAAGGAACCAGCGGCCTACCCCTAGTAAAAACTTAAGAATAATCCCGAAAGATCCTTCGGATCAAATCATTTTGCAAGTGGAGGATATACCTCCATTGGATGTCCTTTACATCCCAAAACACAGGGCTGTAGTAAAGCAACAGCGGAAAAGGAGAAGGATTGATCAACTTTCCATATTCCCCCAACAAACAGAGACAGTCAACGTAGTTTGGAAGGAGGAGTTCGATCCTTCCGATGACCTAACAAAGTTGTCCCAGTATGCCGGAGCCTATTCGGCGGCCACCATGGACAAGGCATCAGAAGTGAGTAATTTTCTAAAATAAAAATACCAGGCAATCATTTTGTTAAAAGCACAGCTATCGGAGGTACAACAGAAAGCAGAAAAATTAGAACAACAATTGTCAACTCAGCAGCAGTTAAATAATCAACTGAACAAACAACTACTAGAAGAGAAACAGATGGTAGATTCAAGCGTGATTCAAAGGCAAAAAGAATTATCGGAAGCATTGGAAAAATTGAAGATGAAGAATGAACTAATGGTAAAGACAAAAGATGAGCAAATTACTCAATTATCAATTCAAATAGAGAAGTTCAAGAGTCTTCCGCAGCTTGCCGATTTCAGGGCAGAAGCACTACAGATTAATAAGGCACTGGTAACACAAATAAGATTATTGTGTCATAAAATTTCTTAAGTTGAGCCCCTGTGTGACATAACAGCATCTATAATCGATAAATTAGACGATGCTAGACAGGACTTAGAGTAGGCCGATGAGACCTTAACAGATTTTCTTACTTGGCAGGACACTAGTGAGGGACAGGCATCAAATTTTCCTAAAATCCTAGAATCACATAAAGAAATCCTATTCTTGGAATGGCAGTTCCAATTGATGAAGGCAGAGAGAGAAGTTTCTAGATGCAAATTATCCACAAGTAATTTGATTGAATTAATTAACAATACTCTCTATTTATCTAATATGATCTCTCAATGTACACCAGGTAAATTACTATTGGCTAAAACGTTGGAGCAATCATGTTATCAAGAGCTAGAAAAGAATGGTAGGTTGATTACAGGTATTTAAAGTTTATCTTGGGACACCTATTGATTGTTCCTATTAAAACCATACAGCCAGAGCCGCCCTCAAGTGCCTAACAAGTGCAATCAGGTGTATCATTCCCGATATACACGATGCCACATATTTGGCTCAGCTCAATTCTCGTCTCAGCCGCCCTCAAGAAGTGGAACCGATGCTAGCGATATGCCAACTCAAATCAAAAGGAAAATTGCCAGAGTGATGAATCATGCTACTGACTACCAAATTGTTGTGAAGAGATATTCAATTTCAAGTTATACCAATTAAATAGAATTTTAATTTTGTAGGTAGTTAGTTTAATTAAGTATTTATAGACCCTTTCATGCATTTAGAAAGGGTCCTGAGTTTTTGTATATGACTTAAACCTGAAGTTGCACTACTGTACTGCAGGTATATTTTTTTATAAAGACTGGGCCAATTATTCCAATTTTTGACAACGAAGCTTTTATGTGGATGTGCACTACTGCCTTTATTTAAAAGTATCTCTAAGTTGAAAGAAGGAATTCGAATTGGGATTGATGTTGGGAATGATTTGGAGCTCATATGGTACTACTATCTATGTCTGAATTCATTCTTTTTATGTGAATTGTTATTTGATTATTCTTGCTATTATTGAATATATGCATGTGTTTCAACGACATTCTTTATACTTTCCACTATTGAATCTTTATAGGATTCTTTTCTTTTAGTCATACATGTATCAGTAATATATAAAAGACAAGTGTAACAATGTTTTATTAATTACTTTGTTCAACTATTTGAACAAAGCAATTATTATATGAATGAATGTCTATGTTTATTGAATAGAGTCATCTATATGCTTATTGATGAACAGAGATCATCAAACGTTGCACTTAAGGATAGAAATTTCCCAAGATAGAATAGTTATTTGTATTTTTGCTTTTAGATTAAGTCATCCATCCATTATCACTTATTAGAAAACTAGTCACTCATCCATCCCTTTCTTATTCATCACTGGGAAACTGGTCCCATTATATCCATTCGGAGCCACCATCCCAAACGGAAAAGGGGCTGCATTAAGGTCTTGACTGGGTGATTCTCCCCGATGTTGATGCAACGATTTTTGAGGCATCAACAGGTCCTTACAAGGTGTTGCAAAATATTGGTACTATGTCATACAAATTGGAGTTTCCTGCATCTTCCCGAGTACACCCAGTTTTCTATGGTTCATACATGAAGAAGGTTATCCGTGACAAGCTTCCAGTTCAAACAGTGTTTCTAGAACTTGATGAAGAAGGAAAAATAATAATTGAGCCTGAAGCAGTCACGACAACAAGAACTCGAAAACTACATAATCGATCAATTTCAGAGTATGTCATTAAGTGGAAGAACTTACCCACTAAATATTCCACACGGGAGGATGATAATTTTATATAGAAACATCCAGAAGTACTCAAGCGTTGAGGATTACACTTTTTTGAAGGAGAGGGGCATGTTAGGTCCCTATAATACTAGTATATCCCCCTTATTTTTATTGTTGTGCCCATGTAGCCCCCATATTGTTATTGCTGTGCCCTATAGAAGCCCACTATTGTTATTGTTGTGCCCTTACATTATTATTGTTATGTAGGCTCTGATTATATTGTGACCCCTTAAACTCCTATATATAAAAAGGATGTCTTGTCATTTGTATCATCCAAGAATTGTTCATTTATGTAATGCAAAGGAAGTTTCCCCCTCGAAGAGGATAATTTTTAAGTTGTTGATCTATCTATTTGTGAGATGGTTGCATAACATTTAGGATGTTGGGAACAAAAATTTTGCAAGCTTTTCAAATAAGGTGGCATGCCCTGCCTAACAGTTTACAATCCAGAGAGTATCACTCTCTAGAAAGAATAAGAAATTCTTTGGAGAGGACCCCATTATACAAAAGGAACATGCAAAGGCTAAATATTAACTAGTTAGGGCTCAAACTCAACCCTCCCTTACTGTTGGGCCTACAGGAAGGAAGAAACAAAGAAGAGGAAAAAAAAGAATATGATAGACATAGAGGCAAATGAAGATTTCTATACATAGGAAGGCACACCATCTGAAGTGCCTTGGGATGTCAGAGAGGCCAAAAGGGCCATGAATGAACTTCATATCGCTGAACGAGTTACTCAGAGGGTGAGCAAAACCTTCAATAGGGGGTGATGATGGGTCCCATCAATAAGTATCTTTTGAAGTTCATTGTGCTATCCTCCAACCCTTAAAACTCTCATTTTCTCACATTAATTCACATTTTTAGCGATAATATGCTTAGTAGGAAGACTAAAGGGTGTTTTTCATATTGTATGCCCTAATGTGATTAATATGCAGGTCAAAGAAGCATTTTTGGACATATTTTCTATGCAGGGGCTTGATGAAGACACCTAGAGAGAATATAGGGAGCTTGTCCTCCTCATTAACTCCCGAAATTGACTTGATATCACATACTCCTCTCCAATAACTTGAATTCACTAGCAGCCGAGGAACTCTAGGTGCATGAAAAGAAAAATGGGAACTAGATCCACAAATCTTGAGATTTTGGAGGGAAGCATTTCTCCTTTCAAGGAATCCACCCATCAATTGTTTTTGTATAACTAAACCAACAAAAATGCTCATTAGGATTCGAATTTTTGTTGCAACTACGAGTAGCTAACAAGAGCCTAGTGCTTGACATTGCCATTCTTATTTTTCATGATGTATGTGACTATCATTTTCTGTTAATGAGAAGTTTAGTATTGGTTTACATATGAGTAACTTAGTTTTGGAGGGGTGAAACCCTTGTGTTTGGGCCCAACCCATAGGTTGTAGTCCCTCTCTTGTATTTCTTTCTTGTTCTTGTTTAAAAGAATTGTAATTATTTCCTTGTTTCAATAGATATTATATCAAGAAAACTTATGATTTCTCGCTTGCCTATCACCTCTCTTGTAGGAATAGTGATTGGAAAGTTCCACAATAACAACTAAAAAATATTTGATTATGATTTCTTGGAAATTGATGAATGTCAGTTGTAATGTTTTTGCATGACTGGTTTCTACAACTTAGAATTTGGTATCATTAGTTTGGAAATTAGGGTAGTGTTGTAGGCTAGAATAGATCTTAATAAAATTCAACTAATCTTTTCCATGATAATTTATCTCACTGTGTTATTGATCATTTGATGCATGTATTTGGCTAGTTGCAGGGATTGTGCTGGTGTGTAGGGGTAGAAACACCTTTCCACATCCACTTTGACCCTCTCGTCTCCCTCCTAAGCACCTTATCTTTCTTACAAATTATGTCTCTGAATTGATTTTGTTGGTATTGTCAAAAACATCTCTATTCTACTTTCGTAGAAATTTTACAATCATTATCATACTAAGGGTTAGAAGTTCTATTATTCATTTTATAATGAAACTCGATAGAGAACTTGTTAATGTTAATGGAAAGGGTTGTATTAAAATTGCGGTAGATATAATAAATGTTATCATTATACTTTAAGCAATCTAAACCCCTATTTAAATCCTTTTATAAGTGATCCATTTTACCTCTATTAAGACAAGTGTGCCTTTTACTCTCACAATTCTCTTGCATGTAGCTGGTGTGAATGTCAATGTTTAGAGTTAGTGTTAGAGGTCTATGGTTAGAATCAAGCTCGTGGTCATTTAGGAGGTCAAAATTTACAATACGGTTAAGAACAAGGATATCGGAATATTGCATATACCATAACACTACTGCCACGCCGATGAATACAATTCATCTAGCTTGAGGTTGGCCACTTATTAATTCCATTACAAATTATCAAGTCTTGGGAACTGTTGTCTCCAACCCTGATATGCTTCTCCAAAGATTGTAATAGGATTGTGATTGTGTAAGTTAAAGGGAATAACCTCTCTCAAGAGAAATCATAAGGACAAACCTCATTCAATACAGAATTCATAGTGCATCATGTATTACAAATTAGGGGATCAGACTTAACCGCGGTCGAAATGATCAAGGGATCTGATGATATTTTGAGCACAGGGTAAAGGGTGTGTTTGTTAGAAAATTATATATTACGGAGCAATGGAACACATGAAATAATGCAGAAATATAAACACACAAAACACACAAAACAAGAGAGACACAGATATACGTGGTTCACCCAGTTTGGGCTACGTCCACCCCGAACAACCAGTCCTTCCTTTCTATTATCCAGCAAAATGAGAGACACAACCTACAGCAATCCGCTGTAATATCCTCTGTTTTCTCTCACATTCTCACTCTCTGTTTTCTCGCTCACACTGAATACACATCTATCTCACAGCCTCAAATACAATGCCCTCATACAAAGAGAGGGGTTGCCTTCTAGGGCAAAAAACCCTAAACTAAACATAAGTTCTACCGTCAGATCATCCGCCTAATGAATGGCCCAGATTGACTAGAAATTACTATACTTTTACAAGGCAATTTTACAGCTGTTTTTAGCTTCGAGGGTGCTGCCCCCGAAACCTCCCGCCAGGGGGGGGCTCCCAAAGGTCGCAGCCGCCCCCCGTGGACCCCCCTGCAGCGAATATTTTACGGGCGGCGTTGCCGCCCCCATTTTGAACTGGGGTCCAATGTGGCGGTACTTTTGAATATAGAAGATAATCAGGCTCCACACCCAATAGTGTTTCTTTCACCGAGTCCACCTTCCTCGACCACTCTTTGATGCTCCTAAACCAACTCCTGGGGTGTAACTTGCATGAGAATTAAAGGGAGGAACAACGCTGACGTTGAAAATTCAACAACATTCTGAAAATTTTGATTGGTTTTGGGGGCAAGGAGAGAGTTCACTCTAGTCACGGGATTTTCTGTCGTAGCATGGTGGGAGCCAACTTCCAGATCGGCTCCTCCCATTAGCTCCTCATGACTAGTGACCACAGGTCCCAAAGTTAAAGGTAAAGTTAAATCATAATTGTCTGCTCTAGCTCATATTCTCTGCTTCCCTTTATCCCAACCAACCCTATGATGCCACGTACCTTTCCTCTAATCCCTAAGCTCACCACTTTGATGATTGTTCTGTCCTTATTATATAGTAACTTGTCGCTAAAACCTACTTTTCCTGACAGCTACTCTATAGTCCCAACAAGATTATCCCCACCTGGTCACCTGCGCAGGACCTCTCGCTCTGCATACGAGAACCATATAGGGACAAATCTCAACATTTATTTTAGATACTCCTACGGCCTCCAGGTAACCTTACACCTCAAACAACTGTATTTTTACTTTGATTCACTCAATAAAATGAAACAAACTATGCTTGCAACCTCTAAAACCCGTGAAGTCAAGTCTTCTGGTCTTGAGCCCTTAGTGGATTCCAAGAGTCAAATTTTAAACCCCTCTTGTTCTTATCAGCTCGTCGACCTCCGCTTCGAACTATTTTCTAATCATTTGAGGGAAGAAGACACTTTTAGGGTTGTCGACTCCATTCTGTATTTTCAAATTGCACCTTCAGTTCATCATTTCCTTGAATTTATATCTTGGCTCATTGTAGCATGCCAAAAAGACAAGAACTTCTTTGTTTCTACCTCAGGGACTAAAATTCTAGAAGTAACCCCTACCTTGATCCAAAGAGCTTTAATATTCACTATTTCTTCCATAATGAAACCATTCACCGACGCTACCATAGTTATTCACTTCATAACTCTCCCTCCTAATGAACAACAATCCTTCCTATACCAAATATTTGCCCCTGAACTTAAATCCCTTCCCTTAGAGGAATTTTTCCCAATAACCCTCATCTAGGAGTTTGTTCGACCCATTTTGTCTGTAATTCCCTATTTTCAAAACCCTAGATGTCTCTCTGAACTTAGCCAACATCCCTTTATCAGATAAGGTCAACTTACATAAGCAGGTAGGGGAGATGTTATATAATGATATGGGTAAGAACCTCATGGCCATTAGTAAAGTTGAGACATTTATAGGAAAAGTATCCAATAGAGTAAAAATAGAGAAGGCCAACTCCAGAGCTTTATATCTCCAGAATGAATCATATAAATAGTTGATAGTTAAATTGGGTGTAAACCTAGATGATAAAACAGCTATGGAATCCATTCTCCAATCAACTTATAAAGAAAATAAGGAATTAAGGCTCAGGCTAAAAAAGCCTGGCCCGAACATGTACAGACAAAGGAGCTGGCATAGGTTGAGATGGAGAAAGAGAAACTAATGAAGGAGTTGACTGATAGAAGAGATGAAATATTGGCTCTGGAACGAATGGTTGCTAAATTGTAGAAGAAGATCAACACTCATGTATGTGTGGTAGAAGTGCTTGAAGATCCCCATAACCCCACTGAGCACTTCACCTAGGCCTTGACTAAGCTTCAACTTTCTGAAAGTGAACTGAAGAATACACAAAGGGACTTAGATACTACAAAAGCTAAGTTAGCTCACAAGGAAAAACAACTATGGGTCGTAGTTACCAACGCTGAACATGCTAAAAAGAACCTACAGGTTGCAACACAAGAGGTAAATGAGAAGAAGACCAAATTGAAGGGAAATATTCCTCTCCTCAAAGCTAGGCAATTGGTGTGGTATGAGATTATTAAGGAAATGAATCGCAATTAAGAATGTGTGACTTTAATACATGAATAAAGGGTCATTAGAAGGGATTATTAATCATTAATTGTGAACACCAAAGAAATAAGTATAAGGAGCTCCCAAATGTCCTAGAGGTTTATATGGTTTTTGAATGAAAGGCCAACCGAGGAGTTGATACTTATGGACGTAGTAGACAAAGTCAGTGTTGTGATGGAGATATCCAAAGTGGTTTTAAAAGAAGAAGCCAGAGCCAGAGGAGAACAAAACCTTTTCAAGGTACAAAAGTAAGTGGATTCATTCAATGAAGAGATTGACATAATCATACAAGCTGGGACACCTAACTACTAGGGGCCTCATGGGAAGTTACTACCTCAAGAATAGTACAATATGAAAATGATAGAAGCTAAAAGAAGGGCATATTCATGCATGAGAAAACTGCCACTCTTAAGGGTAAAATGGTGGTGAATTTCTTAAAGCGAAAGTTTCAATTACTCGGGATGGTTAGAACTCTCTTTCATCACAGGTTGGACTGCTCGAGTATAATTGATTTGAAGATCAACTACAAACGGCTCAATTTGGCTCATCACCCCCCT
Source organism: Pinus taeda (assembly GCA_000404065.3). Lineage (NCBI taxonomy): Eukaryota > Viridiplantae > Streptophyta > Pinopsida > Pinales > Pinaceae > Pinus > Pinus taeda. The sequence continues at coordinate 130,691 of APFE030631545.1, read as the reverse complement.
CCAGTCTTATGATAACGATGTGAACATTTTGTTAATCCACCACTCATACAAGTTGTTGATCCATATGCACAACACACTCCACAACGTACCACATCGTGTCACTGCTCTTGAAGATCCTCTAGATCATGCAAACTTTGGAATTTCAATTACTCTTATGTTATTTTCACTTAATGTTTTTACTTTGTTCTGTTGCATGAATACATTCTAGTTAAGCATAGAATGTGTTTGCACACATTAGAGTTTTGATATGTTTTGTCACAATGAACTAAATCAAGAGAGGAATATCTCTCTAACAGCCTAGTTCTATCTAAAAGGCCTATATATTCAATTTTGAGAGACAAAGAAAGGTTCAGAATTTTGGAAAGGAACTTCATATTGTTTTGGCAATGTTCTGGTTCCTTCTACATATATGTTTCACAAAATACTAATGAAATATCTATTGTGATTCCTTCATTTTGGGATTTCAGTATGACTCTTCTCCTTATTGTTTTCACAAATGTTTCATGTTCATCTCAGATTTCATGTTAAGAAGTTGCTAGATGTGTTTCCTCTTAAATGCAGATTCATTTAAATCAAAATATTGATGAAGAATGCATGTGTGAATTGTGGAATTAAGATCTTTATATATGCTCCATGTGTCTTAGCATCCACTAATATTTCTTTGCTATCATTTCTTTCTAAATCCAAATGTGTGTAGAATTATTGAGTTCTTAAGCTCTATGTGATGGATTTCACCTCTTATTTCTTCTGCTACCATATCTATATCAAAGCAAATTAGTTGTCAGTCCTCAAATGATATTGGCTACCATTGAGTTAGATTTTATATTACTGTGCATCTCTTGTGTAGAAGAATTCATGAGTTGTATCTTTCTAAAGTTATCTTGAACCAACTAAACTCAAATTATAAGTGACATCAAATGGTGCTCGAATTTCTTTAGAGATAAATAAGAATGCACCAAATCTGGATGTTCTAGGCACTGGTCTTCTCGCAATCTAGAGTTTGTCTCTAGGATCGACAGCAAGAACTACAGAGCTTGATTAGATTGATACCAAATAATTTCTTGGTTATGTCTTTAGAATTTCCTTTGAATCTACTAGCTAAGTCAAAGTCCTCATCCAGCCAGAGGCGTTTAGGGTGAGAGTTGTTGGCATTATTTCTAATGTGTTGTCCTTGATGGCAACCTACTTGATATAGATGTACTTGATGTCAACAGTGATGATAATATGATGATTGTGTAACTCATGCATATTAGTAAATATTATGGCTAATGTGTTTCCATTGATGGATAATGTGTTGTGCAAACACCAAAGTTGTTGCAATCAATTACAAAGGGGGAGATTGTTGCCATTATCCTATATGTTGCAAGGTAATTATTGATGACTATTATGGTCTTGCTAATTCATTGTTGAGGTCTTCATTTCTGGTTTTAAATGTCATATATGTCTCTTGATTTAAACGTCAAATAAAGACCATGTTGTAAATCATTGTAAAATTTAGTCATGTATGAGTTATTGGGATCAAGTCATGCTATCCCATTATTTTGGGACATTTGATCTGAATTGGATCCTAAAACACTCTCTAAGTTTTTATGAACTCTGTAAATTCATGCCAAAGTTTCAAATTCTTATAAAGATCAAACTTATCGGAAATATCCTCAAAATGGTTGCAATTTGCGATCAGCACGGAGCAACGAGGACCCTCGGTCAAGCGCGCAGACCGTCGGCCCATGGTAACGCGCGCTGCTGCAAATTAGCAAAACAAGAGGCCTTTTCGAGAAACGGGGGTGGTTTCTGATATGCGATTAGTGACACAAGTCGCTAATTGCATATCGCCGGGCAAACCCCTCAAAGAAGGAAAATCCCGAGCAACCGGACTTGAAAAGTTATAAAATGTAACGAATATCGTGTCGATTCCATTAGAAGCGGGGTCCCACATAAACTGGCAGAATATCAAAAGGACTTCAAGCAGTAAGCGGTTACAACTGAGTCCCGCTCGATGCCACACAATGGGTGCTAGGAGTCTGGCAGAAGAGAGAACAAACTGCTCACATTGGACGGGTAAACGTCATGCTACTTATCCACCTGATATGGATGATAACCGTAGGATTTGGATGCTCCAGATTGATGGCGGAGACACAATCTAATGGATGACCAGATTTGACGGGGTAAATAGGTAGAGTTGTATAATATTTGAAGTTTTACATGGACGATGTGTTGGCAGAAGATCGTGTTCGCGGGCATTATTGGAGATTAATGGTAAAAATAGTCGTTCGAAAACGTCCAAGAGAACTGACACTTAGTTCGTTATGAAACGGGTGGCCACCTCCCTGTGAGGCATTATACAGTGATGATGACGCAAAATAGAGGAATTCAAATGGACAGAGGAAGGGGAATGAGAAAGCCGGGAAGTGGAAACGAACAGTAAAAAATTAGATTGGCTTTAAAGCCACGAGCTGACAAAGAAAGAAGGGGGCGGTTAGCGAGTAAGCTAGAAGCGGAAAGCTAATTCCAAAGAACAGAGAGAAGAAATCAAGCTGACCTGCAGAAGCAAAAGGCAGTATCAAGACAGAGACAGAGAGAGCAAAGAGTCTGTGTACTCTAGAGAAGGCTTCAGAGGTTCAAGCGAATTCCTCTCTAAATACCTTTCATGTATTGAGTCTCAGATTGGACTCATACCATCGTGACCCATAGGAGGTCGAGAATCAGTAAAGAGAGTCTGCGTACTCCAGAGACTTGGGGAATCCAAGTACAATATTCCTGATATTTATCTGTTGAGTGAGACTCAAATTGAGCTCACTGTTGTAAAAACTCTGCTTTGAAAACATAATAGGGACACCACCATTGAAGGCTGGACTTGGAGACGTAGCCCAGGAGTATTGGGTGAACTCCTTATTAAGCTTGTTGTGTTTATACATTTTGTCTATTGTATTTTCTCTAACTGCTTTAGTGTTTGTGTATTTCGCAATCTTATCGATCCATTGCATAATGTAACATAGGCACATCCATGCACATGAGTCTATAATACATTATTGTTTGTCTTCGATCAATTTCAAATCAAGTGTTATTAGAGCTCTAGATTTTTAAGGTTAGACAAGCTTGTGCTAGATTTTTTTGTTGAATGCTAACTAGGACAAAGCTCAAATTAGGAGAAGGAGAGTTGGTTGAAGCTAACCAAAAAATTGGAAGAGTCTACCCTAAGAGAAAAATTTCAGAAGAAAGTCCCTTGGAATCAGACTCCCAATTCATGGATAGTTTCATGACCATGAGAGCCATGGTGGAGGAAATGTAAAGAGAATTTAAGAAAGGTAGAGAAGAGGATTCAACAAACTCCAAACAAGATAAAGGAGTAGAAGAATCTCTCCTCCTTGACCATTCTAAAGGAAAAGGGAAAGAACAAAATTTTCCCACACCTCCTAATAGCCCTAAAAATAAAAATAAAACATCTTTGATTAAATTAGATGTTAAATTTGATTTGCCGATATATGATGGAGAGATGAATGCAGAGAAGATGGATAATTGGATTAGACAGATTGATGTGTATTGTAGGGTATAGAGCATTGATTCAAACAAAAGTAAGATTTAGCTGGCCAGCCTAAACCTTGGAGGCACTACCTTGGTATGATGGGAAGGTAGGACACAAGCTGACATGAAGAAGCATGGTAAAATTCTTTATGTCTGGAGTGAATTTGTTTCTGCAATTAAAAAGCAATTCTATTCACTAGCTTATATGCAGCAAGCCATGATGAGCTGGCAAACTCTTCACCAATTAAAAGGGCAAAGTATACAAGGTTACAATCAGGAATTTAGAAAAAGAGTTATGATTCTAGGAATTTCTTTAGACTCACCTGAAACTCTGTTGAAGTATATAGGTGGTCTACATAGCTATTTAAAGCACACCATTCTCATGTTTAATCCTACTAGCACAGATGAGGTATCTGTTCAGGCTACACATCTAGAGGCTAGAGGCAAGAATGTGAACCCAGAAGTTGGGGAATCATCAAAACCCATTGCAAGCAAAAGCAAGGAAAAGAGAAAACATAAATGGAAAGAGAGGAAGACAAATGTTGTACAAAAGACCAAACCTTCATGCACTCACTACAAGAAGGATGGACATGATGATGAACACTGCTGGATCCTGCATTCAGAGCTGAGACCCAAGAAGTTCAATGGCAAAAAGAAGAAGGTTATTGCAGCTATTCAAAAGGATTTGGGGTCAGACTCATGAGATTAAACAACAATCGCAGCCATAGGTATAAAAGGTAAAAATTCTGAAGCATCTACTAGTAATTCTGCACAATCTACTGATAATGAAGAAAATGAGAGGAAAAGACATGAGCTTTTTCATATTCAAGTTATTTCCAAGCATCAAAAGATGGATACTTTGTTTGATAGTGGCTCACAAGTAATAATTTCTAAAGATTGTAAAGAAGCTGGGTTACTAACCACACTCACAGAAGCCGATTCATAGGTTGGTATGTGATAAAGCAAAGCTACAAGTGACTAGACAATGTAAACTTAAGTTTTCTTTTGGGTCAGCGTTTGTAGATGAGGTTGAGTTAGATATCGTTCCTTTGGATATATGTGGAATTGTTTTAGGAAGTCCTTACTTGTATGATAGGAAAGCTATTTTATATAGAGATGAAAACAAGTATCAACTCATTAAAGATGGAATCGAATATATTGTAAGAGCTCATAAACTCAAGAATAATTATACTCTCATAAACTCAGGGTAGATGAAAAACTTGTAAATTCATGCAAACAATTTTTACTAATGGTTGTAAAGGAAAAGAAACCTGATAAAACCTGTATATTTGAGGGTTGTAATGCTAAACAACAAGCTGATTTAGAAAAAGTTGTTTCAGAATATGATATACTATTTCAAGAAACCTAAAGTCTGCCACCCAAAAGGAAATGTAATGATATTAATTTGCGCAGATGCTCCATTGCCTAACATCAGAATGTACAGGTTGTCCGCTTTAGAGAATGCAGAAATCAAGAAGCAGGTATAGGAGCTGCTTGAAAAAGTGTTTATAAGACCTAGCACATCACCATGTGGGTCTCCAATTGTCTTGGTGAGAAAGAAAGATGGATCATGGAGAATGTGCATTGATTACCAAGCACTGAATAAGATAACGATAAAAAATCGTTATACCCTTCCTCGCATATATGATCTATTAGATTAGCTAAAAGAAGTTGTTTACTTTTCCAAGTTGGACTTGGATAGTGGCTACCATCAGGTCAGAGTTGCAGAGTAAGATGCATGGAAGACTGCTTTCAAAAAAAAGCAGGGATTGTATGAGTGGTAGTTATGCCTTTTGGCTTAACTAATGCTCCTGCTACTTTCATGAGAGTAATGAATGATGTACTCAGGCCTTTTATTGATGATTTTTTCATTGTATGTTTAGATGGAATTCTTATATTTAGTCAAACATGGGAAGAACATTTGAAGCATGTCAAGCAGACTCTAGATGTTTTGAAAAGATAAAATATCTATGTTAAGCTCTCAAAATGTGAATTTGGAAAAACATCTTTGAATTATTTGGGTCATATTGTAGGGGGTGGTGAATTGAAGATAGATCCCTCTAAGGTTGCAGTCATTGTAAGCTGTCCTAAACCCAAATCTGCTACAGAAGTTAGAAGCTTATTAGGAGTAGCACAGTACTGGAGAAAGTTTATTGCTAGCTTTTCCTTGATTGCAGCTCCCTTACACGCTTTAACCGGATTGAACAAGGTGTTTCAGTGGGGAGGCAAACAGCAGAAAGCCTTCGACACCTTAAAAGAAAATATTAGTACAACACCAGTACTAGCACTGCCCGATCTTCAAAGACCATTTGAGATTGAAACATATGCCAGTGACTATGCCATGGGAGCAGTGGTGATGCAACATGGTAAACCCATATGTTATCATTCTGAGACATTTAATTCTGTAGTAGTTAATTATCCCACATATCATAAGGAATTGTATGCATTAGTACAGAGTGTGAAAAAGTGGAAACATTATTTAATGGGAAAAGAGACAGTTATACATACTAATCATCAACCACTTCAATATTTACACTCCCAAACCAAGTTGTAGCAGTCAAGACACTATAGGTGGATGGGTTTTGTACAACAGTTTCATCTTGTCATCAGATATAAAAAGGGCATACACAATAAAGTTGCAGATTTATTGTCCAGACCAATCATAAATGCATCTACTATACTTAAGCATAATATAGTATTGCATGAAAGCTACATTGAACAATATGCTCAAGATATAGATTTTAAAGATGCATATGCAACTTTAAGTCACGGAAAACAAGTAGAAGAATTGGATTATCATGTTAAGGACCAAATCTTGTATCATTTTGGAAAGTTATGCATTCCACAAACTGAAAGAGTAAAGATAATTCAAGAAGCACACACTTCTCTAATATCAGGTCACTTTGGTGTAAGTAAAACAGTTGCACAGCTGCAAAGATTTTGTTATTAGCAAAGAATGAATGAGACAATTTCTGGATATGTAAGAGGGTGTACTATGTGTGCTAAAATCAAGCCCAGCAATAGGAAAATAGGCTTGTACATTCCGCTACCAGTTCCTTCTCATCCTTGGGAAAGTATTTCCATGGACTTTGTTGGGGGACTGCCTAAATATAGAAAAGGTCATGACTATTTATATGTTATTGTGGATAGGTTCAACAAAATGTGTATTTTAGAACCTTGTAACAAACAGATTACAACTGAACAAACAGCAAAGTTTTTATTTCAGCATGTATGGGTTCATTTTGGATTACCCAGTTCCATTGTATCTTATCGAGATTCCCGATTTGTTGGGAAGTTTTGGTTGAGTCTGTGGGAATTAATGGACACCAGACTGAAGAAGAGCACAACCTTTCATCCACAAACAAATGGCCAAATAGAAGTGGTCAACAGGACAATGATCCAGTTTCTCAGAGGCTATTGCAGCAAGCATCCCAAGCTTTGGGATGAACATTTATGTTTTGTGTAGCATTCTTACAACCATGCTAAGCATTCTTTTACATAGAGATCACCTTTCGAGACCTGTTTTGGTTTCACACCAAGGTCTCCCTTGGATTTTGTCTTTGGTAAAGACATAGAGGTTGATGGACATAATGATGTGGACAAGGCAACCAAGTTCATTGAACAAATCCAAGAGATTCACTAGGAAATAAAGGAACAGTTGGAAAATAGCCAAGCCAAGTACAAGGCAAGGCATGATAAGCATCGGATTGAGCATAGTTTCGAAGTTGGTGATCAAGTCTAGTTGTATATAAGCAAAGACAGAATGCAAGGTGAAGGTAAGAATTTGAAGCCAATAAGGTATGGACCTTTCAAGATACTTGAGAAAATTGGTGAGAATGCTTTTCGCCTTGATTTTCCAGCTTACATGCACATCTATTCAGTTGTTAATGCAAACAGCTTGAGACTATTTGAATCTTCATTGATTGAAGATCTCGAAGAGAAGAGTCAATTGCCTTCTATTGATGATATGTTGCCTGAATATCTTAATCAGTTGCAGGAAGATACAGTTCTGGATAGGAAGGTGAGAACTATGAGCAGAGGGGATGTTGAGTACCTCAGGATTGGACTCAAAGGTTCAAAACCAAGCAGTATGAAATGGATAGAAATTGGGCAAGTGAGGAATTTGTACCCTCACTTGATTGATGCTTAAAAACCAACTTTTGGTGGTCCAAAAGCTTTTTCAGTGGGAAGGTCGTGATCCAAATTGGATCCTAAAAAACTCTCTAAGTTTTTATGAACTCTGTAAATTCATGCCAAAGTTTCAAAGTCTTATAAAGATTGAGCTTATCAGAAATATCCTCGAAACAGTTGTAATTTGCGATCAATGCGGAGCAACGAGGACCCTTGGTCAAGCGTGCAAATCGTCGACCCATCGTAACATGTGGTGTCATGAATTAGAAAAATGGGAGTCCTTTTCGAGAAATGCGGGTGGTTTTTGATATGCAATTAGTGACAAGTCACTAATCACATATCGCTGGGCAAAACCCTCAAAGAAGGAAAAGCCTCGAGAAACTGGACCTGAAAAGTTATAAAATGTAATGGATATTGCATTGATTCCGTCAGAGGTGGGGTCCCACATAAACCAGTAGAATATTGGAAGGACTTTAAGTGGTAAGCGGTTTCAACTGAGTCCCGCTCGATGCCACACAATGGGTGCCACCCATCTGGTGGAAGAGAGAGAAAACTGCTCACGTCGGATGGGTAAACATCATTCTACTTATCTGCTTGATATGGACAATAACCGTAGGATCTGGCAGCTCCAGATCCACGACGGAGACATAATCCAATGGATGACTGGATTCGACAGGGTAAACAGGCAGAGTTGTATAAGATTTGAAGTCCGACATGGACGATGCGTTGGCAGAAGATTGTGTTCGGGGTCATTCTTGGAGATTAATGGTAAAAATAGTCATTCGAAAACGTCAAAGAGAAATGACACCCAGTTCGTTATGAAATAGGTGGCCACCTCCCTGTGAGGCGTTATACAGTGATGATGACGCGGAACAAAGGAATTCAAATGGATAGAGGTAGGGGAACCAGAAAGCCAGGAAGTGGAAACGAACACTCAGAAAGCAAATTGGCTTTAAAGCCACGAGCTAACAAAGAAATAAGGGGGCAGTTAGCAAGTAAGCCAGAAGCGAAAAGCCGAGAGCAGAGAATAGAGAGAAGAAATCGAGCAAACCTGTAGAAGCAAAAGGCAGTATCGAGACAGAGAAAAAGAGAGAAGAGGTTTTGTGTACTCCAGAGAAGGCTTGAGAGGTTCAAGCCAACTCCTCTGTAAATACCTGTCATGTATCGAGTCTCAGATTGGACTCATATCATCATGACCCATAAGAGGTCAAGAATCAGTTAAAAGAGACTGTGTACTCCAGAGACTTGGGGAATCCAAGTACAATCTTGCTAATATCTATCTGTTGAGTGAGACTCAAATTGAGCTCACTGTTGTAAAAACTCTGCTTTGAAAACATAATAGAGAGGCCACCACTAAATGTTGGACCAGGAGACGTAGCCTAGGAGTATTGGGTGAACTCCTTATTAAGCTTGTTGTGTTTATACATTTTGTCTATTGTGTTTTCTCTAACTGCTTCAGTGTCTGTGTACTTCGCAATCTTATTGATCTGTTGCATAAAGTAACATAGGCACATCCATGCACATGAGTCCGTAATACATTATTGTTTGTCTTCGATCAATTTCAGATCAACATTGATGTAAAATTTGAGTCCAATATGTAAACCCAATATGTTGGGTGTCTGATGTAATCATAATTCCTTGGTGATAGGAAAGCTCATATTTGGTTGAGTCATAAATTATTATACTTTATTGAATATATTTAGAAGGTTCAACATATGCTTAAGGGGAGCATGGTCAATATGCAAAATTCATGATTCATATCAGCAGATCAGACCTACAAAAATCAACATTGCAAGGGAAGCACTTCATTCAGCCTAATTAAACCCTTTTCCCTTGATGCCAAAGGGGGAGAGAAGCTTGGTGTTTGGTGAAAAGACTAGGTGTTGGGAGAGAATACTTAGTGTGTATAGGTGTGTTTGTAGATGTTTACAGTTGGTGTCGAAACACCAAAGTGGTTTCCATCAAGTCCAAAGGGGCAAATTGTTGGCATTATGGCTAACGTGTTCTCCTTAATGGCAACTTACTTGATAAAAATGTACTTGATGTTAACAATGATGATAATATGATGATTTTGGTACTCATGTAGATTAGTACATATGCTACAGAGGATATGGACATAGAATTGACAAGTCAATGATAGTTGGAAGAAAAAAGTAAAAGTTTAAGAAAGTATACATGATTCCTATGAATAAGGGTCATGTACATACGCAGGTCCTGCAAGTAAAAGTCGCGTACAAAATCTGAACCATGGAATTATGGATACTAGAGGTAATTACCATGGTATTTTCCCATAGTAATTGGAGTGACAACTTTTATTTGATCCCATCAATGAATACTAACGGAATTACCAAAGGATTTACCTAAGGTATTGGCTAAGGCAAAAATTATATAAGGAGATGGAGATCAAGGTGCTATGTGTGAAAATAAATGGTTTATTCATGTATGATTTGATCTGGAACAAATGTGCACTAGGGAGAAAGTAGAAGACTCAGGTCTGAAAGATCTGAAGATATGTTGACATATATGCTTGATTAATTTACTTATTGAAAATGTCTAAGTAACTAATAATGATGGATTTGTGATTATAGTAATGTTGTGATCTAAATGAATTATTCAGAAGTCTGTAGTTTTGATAGTGAAGGTTGTGGAGAGTGAAGTTATGTTTGCAGTGAAATGTATGAGATATGTACTCAAGTTTTCTTATGAATAATTGCATACATACATTTCTAGTTAGTCGCGGATATATTATGAGATATATTTTTAGTATTCTGAGATATGTACGTGGGTGTTGCTCATGATAAGTGTGTTTATACTATAGTATGTGTAATAACAGTTGCGTATATATTCCGAGTTAAGTCTAGTAAGGGTTTATAGTGTTGCTTGACGATGATTGTTTTGTTGTATTTGCTTATGTTTGTCAATGATATCTCTATCATGATGATCTATGTTTGAAAGTGTTGATTGGAATATTGTTTAATAATGATGTTACGATGTTGTGATTTATAATTGGTTCAGTGATATGTGATTAGTTCAGCGAAATGTAATTGATTCAGTACTTGATTCAGTGGTTGGTTAAATATTACAGTGGTTTAGTAATTCAAATAGTTAAATTTTCAGTGATCTAAGACATGTACATAGTTTATATGCAGAGGACGAGCGTATATACATGATTCTACTTAAGAGAAATAGTGTATGCATTCTAAAGTAAATATAATCAGGGTTTGTGATGACAACAATTTGTTTCTTTGATTACTAAGTATGCCTTGATATATTAATGAGTGGTTGTGCATTAGTATGATTTGGTTATGGTGATTCAGTATTCTATGATTCATTATGGTATCATGGTTTGTTAAGAGATTGGATGATTTGATTCAGTAGTTGGTTTTAGCGTTGTTACTTGGTATTGACCTTAATGTTGGAAGTGGTTCCAACATGAAAATTTTATGAAAGGTGGCATTCATGTTTTGATGTTTTGATCTTTTGAGTAAGGTGGATCTAGTCTAAAATATGAAGGGCATTGAGGGTTGGAGCCTTTAGTAAGGGAGTTAGATATTCCTTCTAGTGGTAGTTAGTAAACTTATTCAGGGGGTAGGTGCTACGTTCAATTAGGAGCCGGTAAACGATTTCAAGGGGTTGTAGCTCCCTTCCAGTGTGTGTTAGAGAATGAGTGGATGTTGTAGCCTCCTACAGGTTGGTGTATGTGTGCTAGTAAGATTTTCTCTAGTACAAGATGTAATTGATTTTTCCTTTATAATGAAATAAGAATACAGAGACGACGACAACGACGGTTTTTTCCCACATTGGGTTTCCACCTAAAATCATAGTTTTCGTATGTGCTGATATGTTTCTTACGTGTTGATGATTTATCTTCTCTTTACTTCTCATGGCTTCTGCTTAATAAATGAGTAATGAAATAATGATGCACTAGTTAAGGATGAACATTTTATAGAACATATGAAAAGTTAGTCAACTAGATATACATAGTTTTACTTCATTGAATTGCGTACACACATGGGTTGCATAAATGACAATAGCATAGAGAATGCAAAATATAAAATGAAAAGTTTGAAGTGAATTAAAATATTGATTCACCCCGCACCCCCCTTAGTACTTTTGCTAACAAGAGTTATTACTTAGGAGAGTAGCTTGGTTAGTAATTGTTCTAGCATTGAAGTCCCCTAACAAAAGGATAATACAATAATTCCTCAGACGATGAATATAATTTTTTGAGGTATTGAAGTGGTAGTTCTTATCCAGGTTGTATTTCTTATAGGAGGATAAGTTGATAGGAGCAAAATTATAACTTGTTATATAGACTTGAGAGCCTAATCTTTCTTCAATGGTCATTAAAATAGTACAAACAAGTGTATTGTCAATCACCATGAAAATAAAATATTCAATAGAGGAATCTGCCTAAATTGCAATACGTCGGCATGTGTTAGGTAGTTAAAATATATGAATTCTATATTGGTAAGATTTCTTCCATTATTTTCATTTCAATTTCTAGCGTACTAATTTGTTTATGAAGCTCAACCAGACATATTATAATCTCTTTTTTCTCCTCTTAATGATCCATTAACAACTTGACCATTATGATTTTGAGTTGCCAATTCATGTATTTAATATGCCTTGTTCTTGTGTTACCTATGTCTGGGATCCAATTCCTAGTTTGCTCCAAGACCTCTTCCTTCGCTACAAACCTACATTCAATCCCGCCCTCCCTATGAACATTCTCAATTTCTCTTTGGATTGCAACAAAGGTATTGTTGTAGTACACTTGTTTCGAGTGTTTCATTGTGATTTGGGCCCATGATGCAAATGGAACATTGGTATTTCATTGACCTCTTTTGTTGTGAGAGCCTCTTCCTCATGGCATGATTTTACACCAAGGGAGAAGAACCCAATGAAAATAAAGGGGAAAAGTAGTATACCCGACGATGGAGGAGACTCAAGAATGTATTACATAATATAAAACAAAGAATGTGACCCGAACGAACGAATTTAGCCTTAAACACAGTAGATACCCTTTGTGAAACAAATGCCCACACAAACTTTCAAGCAAGTACAAAATGACCTAAAGGGTTATCTTTTAGCTTAGATTTATAAACATATTACTTCCTAGCCATTATTAAGACAACCTTATGGGAAATGATGAGATAATTGTTGAGAGAATAGGGACTTGGAAAAAACTCCTCCCACGAAGTATTGACAAAGCCTTTGAGATAAAACTAGTTAATTTCGAGGAGAACATAAAATAAACAAAAGTAACATAAGGATAGTGAGCCTTAGAAACTTCCCACAAGAGCAAAGTCATAACTAGAAGACATGTGTCAGAGGTACTCCCAAATCTGAATTGAGGCTTTAGATGACTATTGATGAGCTTCAATAACCCAAAGAAGGAAGTCAAGGTACCATAACACATAAAGCACCTGACTGAGACTAGCATGAGTTTCCTAAAAAAACTATAATCCAGTGAGACAAAGAAGACCACTGAGCCATATAGAAATAGTGATGTAGAATCTCATAGTTGTAAGAGGATCTATGTTAAACCATAATGAAACAAAAGTGAGAAGGAAGAGATCAGAAGAGACTTGAAAGAATAAATTCCCCAATTCAAGACTATCGATCCCCTAATCTGTTTAACATCCTTGTACTGGAGCTCACCATCGAATATTCTTAAATATTCTAATTAGTATACACAAATCAAAAGTTGAAATTTATTTGCAAAGTCGTTATGTCATTTTTTACTGAGGTATGGTTTTTAGGCATGTGGTATTGATAAGCCATGGTATTGACCCACGGTAACATAACAAATATTATTTACAAATTAGAAATCTCCTTGGTAAAGTGGGGTTAAATCTCCATGCTAAGAATCATGTTCCATTTTTTTTCAAATGTGTTTGCTAGTCATTTAATTTATATGGTTTCACTATTGATGGTTTTATGAAAGTTATGATTAAATAAAGAAAAGTAGTATGGAAAAATATTTAAGAAAGGAAAAACAAAACATTGCACTTATTACAGGGAGAAAATTTAGGATTACACTTATGTGGATTTTTTTTAAAATTTCCAGATAAAATAGCTGAATTAATTTTGCATAATTTTTTTAAATATAAAAATTGTCATTTCCATTTCTTTTTAAATGATTGCTCAAATTTTATAGGATAAAAATATTTTACCTAATGAATATGTTTACAAAAATATTTTCAAACATTTTATAGTTTTGATATCAAGGATTGGTAACATTCATCAATGTTTCTAAACTTTAAGATAAATTTTCGTCCTTCAAATTTTCTTTATAAAACCAAAAACTGCTCTCAAACAACTATATAATGATGTTTGCAAACCAACTCTTTTAGAGAAAATTTAACAGAACACATTTACAATGAAAATGAAAAGAAACTTTTGACCATTGTCCAAATGAAAGAAGAATAGTTAAAACTAATGACATTATTTCTTTTTAATTGTGAAAAAGAATATAATTAATATGAATAATGATATGATGCTCAAAATAATAACATTATTGTGAAATATTGATGGATTTTTTAGTGTGGCATGTCCATGTATGTATGCCTCTATGTATGTATGTATGTGCCCTTAATTCCTTCTATCCAAATAAGGGCGGGTTCTATCATTATGCTTTCAATAATGTTTGGTTAGAGGATGCAAACTGGAAGATTACCTTCACATTCTCCACTAAAATTTCTCATATACATGGATATATAATAGTTACAATTTAGAAATTTCTATTAGTTTCTTTATGCACAAACCAAGAATTCACTACCTATCTGAGCATATCAATGGACAATTTTTTCAAATTTTAGTGATGAAATCATGGGCAATTATGTTATCACATAAAATTACACTTATAAACTCTAAAATATCAAGAGAAATCCTAATGAAACTAAGAAGGGGTTTTTGCCACCTCACCAACCTTCTTATGCTCTTCAAGCCAGCTATCCTTCAACATAAGGGGGTCTTCCCTAGGTTAATACTGCGATGGTTTTAAGGAAATGAAGCTCAAGGTGATATGAAGAATAAACTTAGAAAATGGCTTTGAAATTCTAGGGTATGAAAGATGATGAGATGAAGGGAAACTAGTGTGTTTTCATTAGGCATGTGAGGTTGATAGGTCTCTCTTAAAAAAGGTAAATAATGGACACTAGGTGATACCTAAGGTTATTTGCAACTAAACCTAGGAGATGCTCCTATAGCTTGGTGATATTTAAGGTTGTCCATTTCTAACCCTAGAAGATCATCCTATGTCCTTAACAAAATTTTAGTACATTGTTAAGGGAATGTTCTTCACTAAAAACCTTCCCATTTCTTACAAGATAGAATATATTATAAGGAAACATGCACCTTAACCATTAGATGAGCACATTCACAGTTAATAAATCCAATAAATCAACCCACAAGAACTTACAAGGAACACTTACTAGATAAATCCATGCATATCCATAAGCACTAGCTATGATGGTATTCATCAAAACTAAGAATTAATCTACAATTGATCTCCTCAATAAAGGCACTTTAGTCCTCCACCCATAGCACAAATTGAAGACAAAAATACTCCAACAAATTCAAGAAATTTTAGACTTACTAAGGAATTTCTGCCCTAATTCATCCATGAGAAAATCACAGGAAGTGTCTCTCTATTTATACAAAGAGAATTTGAACTTCATCTTACAATAAAATAATGTTTCCTTAAATGAAAGCCCTTAATATAGCCTAAGGAGGGGGTGAAACCCCTCCTCACTAATTAAATAATCTAAAAATACATTATAGGGGATTTTTGGGCCACATGTGCAACAATATAAGAAGAAAAATCCCTTAAAGTTGAGATACATTGTAAAAGATGTATAAACATTTATTTTTCTTATTGGCATCTATCCCCCAATGGCATTACAATGTTGAATTATTCCACAAGGAAGTCAAACAAGCACCAAACTCCTCTCAAATGTTAACATAGGATTTCAAACTAGACATTGATGTCATCAAATAGTGGAAAAGGCCTTAAATTAATCCTTAATGTGGAAGACTCCCTTTACCTCTGAAAGGTTGATCAAGGGCTTGTTATCCTCATAAATAATACAAGAAAAAACATTAATTCTCCTTCAAATTAGACATTGGGTCAACCCTCAAATCACACTAGCACATTAGTAATAGGTTGACTCTATCTTAAAAGTTTAGGTAGGCTCAAACAATATTCTAGCCACTTATTTATCAATTGTATATTAACTTAACATCAATTTTAGGCCAGCTTCGACCTATTTCATTTTGACATATCATAATGATATATATAGTCATTAGTTAGATAGATAGAGGGAGCCACCTTCTTTATACCCTACTTAGTTAACTAGGCCAAAAATCAATGTTTTATCCTTTCATGATAATACCGTAACAAGCTAGACTTCCTTTTAAGCTTCTTGGTTCTCTAACATCTAAGAAAGAGGATATTGCATGTACAGACCAATGTTGATTTTGCATTGTTACTATTCTAGTGCATTTGTATCTTTTAGATCTATTTCTAGCTTCTCTCGTTATTCATAACTTTCACCCCAAACTGAGTCAAGAAGTGTTTTCACATAAAAATCATCTCCTCGCTCTCCATATGCACTACACTCCATTGATTTCCAAAAAAAACTTTTGAATGATTATGGTCATCATTTGGCTAAGATTTCAAATTTGTACATTTATTTCCTCAATCATACATATCAGACCTCAGGGTATCAAAAGGTGATAGAGCCTATAGAAGTATATAAACCATTCTCTTGGATGTTGGAAATGATTTTCTACTGTTGTGCATTATATCTATTCCCAAAATTCACTCTCTTGTTGGTAAGTATGCTGAGAAATGGTCCAATAAGGTTCTACATTTCTTTTTTGAGTTTGGATAACCAATCTAGGTTCAAAATTAGTCTTCCAAGCAGGGTTTCACTACTTTACAAGCCTTGGGTAACATAGTTATTATTTCAAAGCATGCTCCAATGTATAAAACTTCAAGATAGAGAGGACATGCCAAAAACCTCTTCCTTGGTTTCCAACACCTTCCAATTTGTATAGTTTTGTACCCCAAATAAACTTGGGTGCAATCCACATTTCCCTATAGAGATAATATAGCATTGTGGTCATGTCACTGGTCAACCTATGATGTGTCCTATAGGTTTTTTGAAACTAGGCAGAAACAATTGCAAGAAATTCGATACACTTCCAATATAAAGTCTCTTGTTTGCAAAATTTTACCATCACCACTATAGTGCAAGAATAATCAAAATGCATGAAAAAAATCATATGTACGTGAAACCTCACCATTTTTTCTTTATACAAAAAGGTGAGTAACATTTGGCTCCAAGAAGTGTTCCAAGAACACTTGAGAACCTAATAAATCTCTAGTTATGTAACCATTTCCTAGACATGGCTGCTAAAGTGAAGTTCATGATCTAGTGTAACCACCTCATTATATTCTTTGTGCAGTACACATTTCCTCTATGTCTTATCACTAACAAAAAAATGATATAACGAGGTCTAAATGTTCATATGATAGAATCTATGGGATTCTTGGACTAAGAATAATTGTAGGTACTTGTAATTTGGACACATATTTTGTCTCATTTCCTGTGTCTTGGAGCAGTGATGTGGATACAAGGTTTATCTATTTTTCAGAACACTGGAATATGGAAACAAGGGTAGAACATGAGGACAAAAAGCTATGTCAAAATTTTGAATGGATTGAGAATCATTTTTCTATCATAACTTGAAATCTAAATTGCTTAATCCCCTATGAAATAATTCCATAATGGAGTCTCCATACCTTCTTTACATGCTTGGCATACCTCATTATAACAATATGTAGATTACTTCACAACATAACCACTTATATGTGCAGGTTCCTCAATGTTGGTGTTTTTCTCAGTTTTCAATCACTATTCCACCAACAACACCTTGAAGTTATATATTTCACTCATCTCCACATTCCCCTAACAAATAGGAGCTAGAATTTTTGTACAATGTACCATATTAACAATGTCCAAATAGAAATTCCTTTAGCATGAATTTCAAAACTTGTTGGACAAATTTTCCTTTAATGTTAGAAACAACAATTGTGAATTTACTTCTCTAGGAATCTGGAATATCCTTGTCATAAAATATTTCATCATACAAGCATTCTTCATATAGGGAACCAATTAACTTGACATTCCCAAAAACAATTGCTGCAATTCTTTTCCCAAATGTAAAGGATACCAATTAACTTGACATTCCCAATTTTTTTTGCTACAATTCTTTTCCCAGATGTAAAGGATAGTATTGTTCTTATAAAAATGTTATGGGATGATCCTCCCATATGTTCTAATACAGGCTCCTCATAGAACACTCTACCTATTCCTATGATAAAATCTGAATTTAATGATTTATCCATTTCAACCGCTAAACTATCTCCTTCATTAATATCCTCAATAGAGCCTTCATCACAATCAATATCATAACAAGGAAGCGAACTAAATTGCATAGTATAGGATTTGTGACCATCTTGTATATAGTCCAATGATGAATTCATCCCATCTACAACATGGCCAAAGATATTATTTATAGGTTATTCTATTGTGACAACAAGAAAATCATCATGCTCTTTGGGGTTGGAAATGAAGAGGGGCTCACCACATTGAGTACTTCATGACTACCTCCATTTTCAATAGGTTGTTCCATGCCATTTTCCTTGTTTACAATTGTTTCTTCAATGGAGCCAGCAACGAAACCATCATCTGAACATGGTGCTCTTCTTCATGATCGTTTTTTCATCTATTGAGTGGTTCGCAAACCTATCTTTATATTCATTTTGATAGGATCTGGAATGCTCATTTGATAGCTTGGTTTTCAAAATCTTCATTTTTTTTGTTGGCATTATCCTCAAACACATAATGTTTGTCCCTCCTCTGGTCACAATCACATTGAAATATACTTGCCTCTAATTCTTGTTTATCCACCAGAGTACTAGGGTGGCCATTATAACCATATCTTCGGGAAGAATCAATGTGATTATATGGTAGGGGTACAATTTATTCAATTTCTATATTGGGCCTTAGGTCTATGCAAAATTACCAAAACCAATTTTATTTTCGGTCCAGAAAATCCTCTTTAGAAACACACCATCATCTTCAAGGGTAAGGTTGGGACCTTCCACCAATGATTCATCTTTATTGCAACATTCTTCACGAAAATTATGGGGTTTCCCTTACTATGGATATGTGACATCTTCTTTAGCATATGCTTGATTACTAGCCTATTTTTGAAAAACAATAATATTTTATTTGTCAAGGCCATCTTCCTCTAGATCTCCTTATTCTTCTTTTGGTATGTTAATCTCTAGCAGTCCCTTTGACAAGATGAATGAATGATTCATGGCTGAACAATCTTGCTTGCTGATGTACTTCCTTTCTATAGTATCAAAAAGTGAAAGAGTTGCCTTATATGCCTTTCTGGCCTCTTGATAAAGCAAATCAATGGGATTTTCTTGATAACCCTCCAAAACAGTGTAGAGTTTCTCATTTCTTGCTACATAGAGATTGAATAAGGAATCCTCAATATCTTCAATCAACTTTTCATAAGGATGCATGTCTTCTTTAGTATTATCTTCAACATGGCCAAGAAGATCTTATTCTTGTTGAGATACTCTCCATTTTGTGAAACATTTATATGTTGATACTTGTAGCTCAGATAGAAACTTTTGCACAGGCTGTGTGTCAAACCATCATAAAGACATGTGAAGTCCTTTTTATCTTTGTAATTGACTTTATTAAAGTTAAATTTATTAAAGTGAAGAGTTGTTTTAATTTTAAATTATAAAAAGTGTAATAAAGTGTATTTAATTATATTAGAGATTTAGATCTTTCTCCAACCATTATATTCTAGTGAAATTGGATTTAATATCAACCATTGATTTCAATGAGAGATTAAGGTTGTGGATATTTAATCATCAACTCAAAATTATACAAGCAGGAAAGATAGAAGAAAAAGAGACATAGCTAGTTTCACCAGAGAGGTCGTGAGGTTCACTTAGTGGGAAAGATAAGGAGGAGGAGAAAACAAAGGAGTAGGTAGAAGATTAGCATAAGGTGGAAGATCGGCCCCGCAGGTAGCATATTGGCCCAACAGACAGCAGACAAACCTAACAGGAAAAATATTGGTCTAGTAGGCAAGAGAAAAATCCAGACAGGCAACATATCACTCAATCATGTTGCAGTAGGATCATACAAACTCAGATGTATGGATCCATACAGCTATACAGACGTGATGTACATAGTCATATAGCCATATGCTTGAGATAGGGGGATACAATAGATTAGATCTGTATTTTTTTTCTTCAATTGGACGAGTTCTCCTTAGTTGATTAGTCCTAGTAAGTTTTAAGAAAGTTCATGAAAAATTATTTGTAGGGAAGTAAAAAAATTTCTATGTACTTGGGAATTTACTTTTGCTTCCATTGTTTAATTTCCATTTCTAGTTATTGTGTGAAAATGCTATGTTTGAAATTATATATTATATTATATATATATATATTATATATATAATATATATATATATTATAAAATTTAAAATTGATAAATTGTTTATTTTTTGAGATCATAAGGTAGTTGGTCACTTAGAGTTTGAAATTTTTTAACATGGTATTAGTGTTAGGTCTCTAATTGAAGTTTCTAGGGATTTGTACTATTAGATTTGAGTTTCAACCATAGATATGATTTACAATAGTAAATCTGTTATATCCAAGGACCAACAATTCTTTTTTCTAGGTGTTTGAAGGACTACACACGTTTAAAGATATTTTTTTAGATATGGGAAGATGGCAGCATTGGGTCTTAGACTTGATGATAGATTAGATAGAGCCTCAAATTTCTTGTCATGGAAAACTAGAGTTACATTGTTATTGGAGGAAAATGATCTCTGGGATATTATTGAGCTTGTACTTCCATTGTTGGTGGATTCGTACAATGGTAGCTAAAAATAAATAAGTTAATGCAAAGAAGATGATATTTGATGCAATGAACAATCACTTGATTCCTCACATTTTTTAAAATAGCACGACAAAGGATATGTTAAATGACCTAGCGAGCCTCTACTACAACAAGAAAATTAACAAGAAGATGATCTTGAGAAACAAGCTCAGATCCATAGAGATGTCCAAATCCAACACAATCACTAGTTACCTCATGAAGATCACTTAGATCTGTGATCATCTTGCAATAGTTGGTAAGAAGGTGGAGGACATTAAGCTTGTAAACATGGCATTGAATAGTTTCCCAAGTTCCTGGAAATCATTTGTCTAGGGAATTTGTGCTCATGAGAAGCTTTGAAACTATAATAGCCTTGGTCAAAATTCCATGTAATAAAGTTAATAAAGGAAAAATAATAACCAAGGTCATGGGACAAGTATTCCAAGATGAATGTTGGGCAAAACATCCTAGTTAATTTGGTTGATTATGGCTAAGGAAATTGGCAAAGACAAAGGCTTTGGAAAGGCATGTGACATTATTTGGCATTTTATTTATGAAAATAATAGAAATTAGGAGAAAAGGAAGTTGAAAGGGTCACATGTTTCATGTTAGGAGGAAAATGAAGGAAAATAATGAAAATTGAAGAAAATAGAGGCATCATTGATAAAAAAGGATTTTGAGGATCAGTTTACAACCTTTTTTCAGTTCAATTTTTGGAGCTCTTTCTCTATTCTCTCTACTCTCTCATACTCTTGGACACTTAGAGCATTCTGGGAGCACTTTATCATTGGATGAAAGAAGGCAAAGGAAGGAAAATAAAGCAAAGGGAAGCAAAGATCAAGCAAGGAAGAGAAGGATCAAACGACTACAATGGGTTTACTTGTAGGTATCGAGTTGCATGCATGATTTCCTTTCTAGTTTTGAGAATGAATGACACATGCATGTATGTTTCTTGTTCTCTTGTTGTCATTGGCATGGGTCTTGCCAAGTGTGATAGTGTTTTTTTAGCCTTACCTTGTCATTTCCGGATAACCATGGTTGTTGGAAATACTGATAGGGGGTTGAATCAATATTTCTTATTATTTTTGAAAATTCTTAAAAACAATTCAGAGCATCATTATAAAACCATAAAGCATGTCACATGAAGAGTAGTACGCAAGGCATTTAGCTTTAACAAGCATTTTATTATGTAGTGTACAATGTACATACAATACTTTCCAGGAGAGCCTGGAAGGAAGTGAAATACTCCCAAGAGTTTTCCAACAATCTGGAAGGAAGGAAAATGCTCCCTAAAGATTGGGCTCCTATACCAGGGATAATGGTCCAAGTATAATTGCTTCTCACTGCTATAGCCACTATCGCCTCTGTTACTCACTGCTGCCCACTGATGCTACTGTTGTACACATACTGTTACTGCCACTACTACTCACTAATGTTGCTGCTGCACATATACTACTGCTACCTATGCTTCAACCATGCCTCTCCTTCTGCTGCACCACTGTTGTCACCTACTACCTCTGCTTTTGCAGCAACGGATCACTACTCACTCTCTGTCCAAGATGTTATAATTGTCAATGCTTTCAATGCTACACACTATCCATTACTGCGCTCCGTTGCATTTACTATTGTTATTGCATATGCTGCCTCTGCTTCACTTCCTTTGCAATACTTGTCGCAGCTTGTAAAAGATCATTTCTACAATTAGGGTCACTGTCAACCATCAACACTAAGTTACTTCTACTGTTACTTCCCATACATCAGCTCCATGTATCAAAGTGTCACTATGATGCCAAAGAAATTTGCTATAGACAAGGGTTTGTTTTAATGTTAATATCACTACACCGATATATCAATCATAGTCATATCAAACACCAGTGGTAAAGAGATCATTAGCATACAACCCAAAAAAGGTTACAGTCTCACTGTCTCATATGTATCACTGCTTAGATACAACATTTTGTGCATTACAATCAACATCCGTTGTCATAATCAGGCTGTAGTGAATAGATCCAATCGTTGATATGTAGGATGCTGAACACTTTTGATAAATATGCTTCAGGATATTCCTTTTCAAAGAGCCAATGAGACTAATTTAAATGTTAAAAATGTTTGAGGTTTAAATGTTTCAAAATTTCCAACACACAGGCCTGTAGAATAATGCTTAAAGTATCTATTGATGGAGTGGAGATATTCCTTCAGTCAAGTACAATTTGATGTTGGTTACAAGCTTGGGAAATGTCGAGTTTTATAGAAACTATATCGGAGGTCTAATGCTTCATAATCTATTAAGATGTACATAAGAATTTCTCATCAAATTGTAAGGTGTTTCCTTCATATGTTTCCAATATCCACAAATGCTTCAGCCACTAATGTGCATTAAAGAAACCACAAATAAAATTTAGGTGATGCCACAACTATGAATGTCAATCTTTTGCATGTTGGAAACTACAAGAGTCTGCAATCAAAAAAAAATATTTGTGATATAAGGTAGCTTGAAATATAAGTAGTTGCAGGTAAATGAGAAACTATCTCAGGACTGAATGCCAATTACAATGGCACCAGTGGAAATTACACTACAATTAGGGCTCTTGTCTAGCACAAATGAAGGTAAGACATCACAGGAATAGGGTCAGATCTGAGGCCAAAAGAACACCACAAGAAAATCTAAATTTTATCCAAAAACCATAGAGTTGTGGAGCAATTATTTATTGTACCAACAACTTTAGGAAGCTAACAATCATATCACTAGAGCAAAGTGAATTCCACCCACCCTATACCCATGACGGAAAGAATAGCATTATGCCTAGATCAAAACTTCAACGACTCCTTAAGATATAATTAAACTACTCTTGGCCATAGGGATCTTTGAACATTAGATGTGCGTTTGATTCATGAGAAGATTTTTTTTGAGGTTCATCGCATCAGAATGTGCTTAAATCACACTCATATGCCTAGCATATGTACATTGGTAGCGTGCTTGGTGACTGCTTAAATAATTTTCTTCTTAGAATGACAAATTTGTCCTCTGAATAATACTGCGACCCTTTGGAAAACAATTTATCTTCATGCTTGGACTGGACGTTGCTCATTCACAAAAGGTGATGAATTCACTGCTTACGGATTAGACTTTCATTGCATTTTCTTGATATTGTGGGACAGCTCAGGAACTTGGTCGATTTCACACAGGCTGTAGACACACTTATCATATAACAAGTTGCTTTTTCATGTGAGGGTCGTGATGAAAATCACTTGCAATAAGACAAGGAAACCCAATGAAAATCCTTTCCAAAAAATAAAAAAATAAAAACCCTTTCCTTGTTTTTTACCACATGTATTCACTTATTCTACTTCTGAAATTAAATACGTCCCCTTTTCAACAATATGAAAGGAAACCCTAAGGCAAGCGAAAGAATGAACCCAAAAACTTCTTGGCTGCAGAGAAAAACTTTGCACCTTTTTCTCAGTGTATTTTTGAAGAGCCAAATAATTTGCTTGTTTAATCTTATGAAGATCCTTGGTTTATATAAACTTTACATGAACGGAATGGATGTCTCTAGAGAGTCGAATGTGTTAGAGTTAGTATTTTCTTACTGCCATTAGTGATGAAAACTCCTCTTTTATATCATATTAGGGTCCCATTGTGAAATTTTTGTCATTTCACCTATGTCCTCATTTAAAAATTTACTCACTGATGGTAGCCCTATGTCAAAATCCCTTCTCTCTCTCAAAAATCAATATATTTTGGTCCACCTCCATGTGTCTTACTGAGCATACATTGACTATAAAGTCTCATTTCATCATGTTTTGTATTAGTCAAGTCCACCTGGAGTCTGCTCATTCAAGGTCCCATTAGGTATTTAGGTTTCATTTTTTCAAGGTCCAATAAAACATCATTTCACTGCATAAGGTCAGCAAAAGTATGAGAGTGAACAAAATAATATCCCTTTTCAGTTGAAAAGGATTTGCAAGCATGTAACCATGGTTGCCAAAGCTCTAATTTTGATTTCAAGTAAGAATTTCATTCCAGTTTGTAATTTTATTTCAAAAAACAGAGATGTAATCCAATTTTTTTATATTTATGTAATTTTATGTCATTATATGTAATAAGTAACTTTTTCCAAGCTATCAACTTAGTTCTAAAAATCCAAAGGGCCAAAAGTCAAAGGTTAAAGTATTCCCAATGTATATCAAGTGATCAATTTGTCTAAGAAAAGTCAAGTGTCAAGGTATAGGTTCCAAGAGTAAAGTGAACGATAAAAGGAAGAAAGTGGGTCCCAATGCCCAAAAAATCAATTTCATGAAGTGTAAAAGCCACCAAGACATCAAAAGAAAATCCATTTTCACTCTCAAAGGTCGAGTTCACACTCTCTTGCCTCAAAAAGTCGATTTTGCAGGTTCAAAGGTGAAAATTTTCTTGGCGTTCCGCTTAGGAAGAAGGCATTGCGCTTAGAAGAGAGGTGTTGCCCCTAGAGCTTTGGGCGCTGTGTTTTTTAACATAGGCGCTACGCTTCTGGGTAAGGCACTGCGCTTTTTCCCAGCACGCTGCGATTTTTCCCAGTGAAGCCTCCAAAGCACCAAAATGTAGGTTTTAACCCCGTACAAAAATTACCTGCATACGAATTCTAAAACACAAAAAATAAACAATGCGAGAGCATAACTGATCTGAATTGGATCCTTAAACACTCTTAAAGTTCCCTGAACTCTGTAAAACTCATATCGAAGTTTCAAAGTATTATGGATGCCGAAGCTTATCAGAAATTACCTTTGAACAATTGCAATTTGTGGTCATCACAGAACAACGATGAACCTCTGTCAAAGCGCGTAGACCGTTGGCCGATGATGACCGCGCACTGGCACAAATTGACAAATGGGAGGTCAAATCCAAAAATAGAGGCAGTTTCTGATATGCGATTAGCACTAATCACATATCGCAGGGTGCCCCCCTTAGTGAAGGAAATCCCCCAAGCGCTTCGTCATGAGGAAAATCTTAAAACCGTATGGAAATCGCTGATTTCATCAGAAGGCGGGTCCTGCGCTAAAACCTGCAGGATATTGGAAGGGCTTCAAGCGGTAAGTGGGTTCGACCGAGTCCCGCCCGATGCCATACACTAGGTGACATGCGTCCAGTGGATGAGAGAGAAAACCGCTCACATCACGCAGGTAAATGTCATGCTACTTACCCGTGTGATATGGATGGAGACCGTAGGAGGTGGAGGCTCTAGATCTATGACGGAGAAATGATCCAATGGATGACCAAATTCGACGAGGAAATAGGCTGAGTCATATAAGATTTGAGGTCCATCATGATTGATGAGTTGGCAGAGGAATCAGTTTTGCAGGCAATCTTGGAGCAATGGAAATAACGACCGTTAAAAGAGAACTGACACTCAGTTCATGAGAAAACAAGTGGTGACCTTTCTGTGAAGCGTTACATAGTGATGATGACGTAGAGCATGGGAATTCAAGCAGACAAAGGCAGGAGATCCAGAGAGCCGGGAAGCGGAAATGAACAATTAGGGAGCAGATTGGCTTTAAGGCACAAACAAACAAAGAGTAAAGAGAGCAGAGAAAGAGAAGCAAAAAGTCGAAAGTCAAGAAAGAAGTGAATTGCAGAGAATAGAGAAGATGAGCTGACCTACAGAGCAAAGGAAGCATCGAGTAGATAGAGACAGAGAGAGTCTCAGAGTCTGTGAACTCCAGAGAAGGTTTGAGAGGTTCAAGCAACTCCTATGTGTATACCTTTTAGGTATTGAGTACCAAATTGGACTCATACCACTGAGACCAATTGAGGTCGAGATTTAGTAAGTGAAGTCTATGTACTCTAGAGACTTGGGGAATCCAAGTACAATCCTATTGATCATAATCTGTTAAAGTGGGACTAAAATTGAGCTCCTTATTGTAAAAACTCTGCTTTAAGACACAATAGAAAGGCCACCATTGAAGGCTGGACCAAGAGATGTAGCCCAGGAGGATTGAGTGAACTCCTTATTAAATTTGTTGTGTTTATGTGTTTTCTTATTGTGTTCTCTTACTGTTTCAGTGTCTATGTATTTCACAATCTTATCGATCTGTTGCATAAAATAAAATGGGCACACCCTAGCACTTGAGTCTGTAATACCTTCATTATTTCTCTGAGGTCATTTACGGGTGATTTCAGATCAAGTGGTATCAGAGCTCTAGGTTGTTAAGGTTAGAAAAGCTTGTGTTGGATTTTGTTGTTGAATGCTAACTAGATCAAAGCTTAAATTAGGAGAAGGAGAGTTGGTTGAAACTAACCTGGAAATTGGAAGAGTCTATCCTCAGAAGAAAATGTCAGAAGAAAGTCCCTTGGGACCAGACCCCCAATTTATAGATAGTTTCATGGCCATGAGGTCCATGGTAGAGTAAATGTATAGGGACTTTAGGAAACATAAAGATGAAGATTCATCAGGCTCCAAACAAGATAAAGGAGAAGAAGAGTCTCTCCTCCATGACCACTCAAAAGGAAAAGGGAAAGAAGAAAACTTTCTCACACCTTCTAATAGCCCTAAACATAAAAAGAAGACATCTTTGATTAAATTAGATGTTAAATTTGATTTACCAATATATGATGGAGAGTTGAATGCAGAGAAGCTGGATAATTGGATCAGACAAATTGATGTTTATTACAGAGTGCAGAGTATCGACTTAGACAAGAGTAAGATTTAGTTGGCCAGCCTACGCCTCAAAGGCACTGCCTTGGTATGGTGGGAAGGCAGGACAGAAGCTGACATGAAGAAACATGGTAAGATTCTTTCTGTCTGGAGTGAATTTGTTTATGCAATCAAAAATTAGTTCTATCCATTAGCTTACATGTAGCAAGCCATGATGAGCTGGCAAACTCTTTGCCAATTGAAAGGGAAAAGTGTACAAGGTTACACCCAAGAATTTAGGAAAAGAGCTTTGATTCTAGGAATTTCTTTAAACTCACCTGATACTTTCTTGAAGTACATAGGTGGTATACACAACTACATGAGGCACAGTATCCTCATGTTTAATCCCACTAGTATAGATGAAGTATCTATTCAAGCTACACATCTAGAAGCTAGAGGAAAGAATGGGAACCCAGAAGTTGGAGGATCATCCAAGCTCATTGCAAGAAAGAATAAGGAGAAAAGAAAATAGAAATGGAAAGAGAGGAAGGCCAACACTACACAAAAAAGCAAGTCTTCATGCACTCACCGTAAGAAGGATGGGCATGATGATGAGCACTATTAGATTCTGCATCTGGAGCTAAGACATAAGAAGTTCGAGGGCAAGAAGAAGAAGACTGATGTGACTATTCAGAAAGATTTGGGGTTAGACTCAGGAGATGAAAAAACCATTGCAGCCATAGGTATAAAAGGTAAAAATTCTGAACCATCTACTAGTAATTCTGCACAATCTACTAATAGTGAAGAAAATGAGAGAAAAAGACATGAGCTTTTCCATATTCGAGTTATTTCCAAGCATCAAAAGATTGATACTTTGTTTAATAGTGGCTCAAAAGTAAATTTAATTTCTGAAGCAATTGTAAAGAAGTTTGGATTACTGACTACATCTCATAAGAAACCATACCCATTAGGTTGGTTAAGTGATAAAGCACAACTACAAGTGACTAGACAATGTAAACTTAATTTTTCTTTTGGGTTAGCATTTGTAGATGAGGTTGAGTTAGATATAGTTCCTTTGGATATATGTGGAATTGTTTTGGGAAGTCCCTACTTGTATGATAGAAAAGTTATTTTCTATAGAGATGAGAATAGGTATCTCCTTGTTAAAGATGGAATCGAATATATTGTAAGATATCATAAGCTCAAGAATAATTACACTCTCATAAACTCAAGGTAGATGAAATGAATTGTAAATTCATGCAAACAATTTTTACTGATGGTTGTAAAGGAAAAGAAACCTGATAAAACCAATGTATTTGAGGGCTGTGATGCTAAATAGCAAGCTGATTTAGAAAAACTTGTTTCAGAATATGATATCTTGTTTCAATAACCTAAAGGTCTGCCACCCAAAAAGGAAATAATGCATGATATTAATTTGCAGCAAGATGCTCCATTGCCTAGCATCAGAATGTATAGGCTGTCCGCTTTAGAGAATGCAGAAATCAAGAAGCAGGTGCAGGAGTTGCTTGAGAAGGGGTTCACCAGACCTAGCACATCACCATGTGGGTCTCCAATCATTTTGGTGAAAAAGAAAGATGGCTTGTGGAGAATGTGCATTGATTACCGAGCATTGAATAAGAGAACAATAAAAAATCGTTATCCCCTTCCTCGCATAGATGATCTATTAGATCAGTTAAAGTAACTGTTTATTTTTCCAAGGTAGACTTGCATAATGGATATCATCAGGTTAGAGTTATAGAACAAGATGCATGGAAGACTGCTTTCAAAACAAAGTAGGGGTTGTATGAGTGGCTAGTTATGCCTTTTGGCTTAACTAATGCGCCTTCTACTTTCATGAGAATAATGAATGATGTACTCAAACCTTTTCTTGTTGATTTTGTTATTGTATATCTGGATGATATTCTTATATTTAGAAAAATGTGGGAAGAACATTTAAAGCATGTTAAGCAGACACTAAATGTTTTGAAAAGAGAAAAACTTTATGTTAAACTCTCAAAATGTGAATTTGGAAAAACATCTTTGAATTATTTGGGACATATAGTAGGGGGTGGTGAATTGAAGATAAATCCCTCTAAGGTGGCAGTCATTATAAACTGGCCTAAACCCAAATCTGCTACAGAAGTTAGAAGCTTCTTAGGAGCAGCACAATATTGGAGAAAGTTCATTTCTAACTTTTCCTTAATTGCAGCTCCCTTACATG
>APFE030631545.1:21907-88287 GCA_000404065.3 Pinus taeda | reverse complement strand
AGCCAAGTCCAAAGAGGAGTCATTGTCCAACAAATGAAGCAGCGGTGGAGTTGCTACAATCATTCTCCAAGTGGGAGATTGTTGAGTGTGGAGCATGATTGTTTAGAGGTCTTTGTTTTCAGCCGGATGTATACCCCAGGAAGTTTGTACTCGTCTCCACGCGGAGGGGGGTGGGGACTTGCCCCCCCCATGGGGGTTCAGGGGGGCCAATCCCCCCGGCTGGGGGGTCCAGTGGCTAGTGGTCCCCCGGCGAGGGTTTCGGGGGCAATGCCCCCGAAGCTAAAAACAAATGTAAAATTGCCTTGTAAAAGTATAGTAATTTCTAGTCAATCTGGGCCGTTCATTAGGCAGATGATCTGATGGTAGAACTTATGTTTAGTTTAGGGTTTTTTTCCCTAGAAGGCAACCCCTCTCTTTGTATGAGGGTATTGTATTTGAGTCTGTGTAATAGATGCGTATTCTCTGAGCGAGAAACAGAGAGGTGAGACTGTGAGAGAAAACAAAGGATATTACAACGGATCGGCTATAGGTTGTGTCTCTTCATTTTGCTGGATAATAGAAAGGAAGGACTAGTTGTTCGGGGTGGACGTAGCCCAAACTGGGTGAACGACGTATATCTGTGTCTCTCTTGTTTTATGCATTTTCTGTGTTTATATTTCTGCAATATTTTATGTGTTCCATTGCTCCATAATATATAATTTTCTAACAGTGAACCCCCCCCCCCACTACGCAATTGACCCAATGGAGGGGGGGCTCTGGCCCCCTTCTAACCTGCCGGTTAACTACATGGGCTAGTTGTGGAAAGAATATAACACAACCCAACACAAAAAACCTCCAAATCCTCTCAAAATATCAACAACAATTTGTTTCCTCCTCTACCAAGTAAGTAATCATTTTTTCCACCCATTTTCACTTCCAAACAACATTTATTTTTAGTGTTTTGGTTCCTAACAAAAATTGACCCTTGGGCAAGGGCACAACCCTAAATTCATCCCTATCCTAAATTTTTTTGCCCATATACCCTACAAAACCTTCCTACATCACTGTTAAACCCATCCCTACCCTTGTACTATCATTTCCTAGTGCCTAAACACTTTTCCTGTAAAACCCTAAGACCTAGGTTTCTAAAATCCCTAGGCAACCTCTACTATAAATTTGTAAATTAATTGTCATTCCCAACTCCCTTCACATTTTCACCTCCTACCACCTTCCACAGTTCCATTATCCACCACCTGATATCCCTAAATTTTTATAGCCCTATCCCTATTCCCTAGATCTATTTCCACTTCCCATTCCGACCTACCTTATCACTACGGTCTCTTAAACAAACACTATGGAGGAAGACAGAGACTATGTGGAAGTGGAGGATACACAAGAAGAAGAGGTCAAAGAACAAAGGAGGCCACACAAAGGAGGAAGAATCCTAAGGCTGGAGCCCACTCACACAAATGAACTCATGGCTTCACCAATGGTAGTCTCATGTTTTTAGTATGTGGGTTGCGTTGATTTCTGCAAAATGATTGAAAGAGCTCAACATCACCCTGTTTTGACCAGACTCTTTGCATCAAACCTTAAATATAATCAAGTAACCCTAGAAGGAGTGACCTTCACTTTGTCTACTTCTATCATTGCTACTGCCATAGGGATTCCAAACATGGGTGATAGGTGCTTTAAATCAAAGGATTTGGAGGATCAGTATTATGAACCATTCATCAAACTACTATACAAAAATGAGAGGAGGAGGGTGTTCCCTTTTAGCTACCTTCTTAATAGGTGTGCCCCCATGATGAAAATCATCATGAAGTACTTCTCTTGTGAAGGTAGGTTCTCTAGGCTCTACATCTACCATATAATATTGCTTATGCACTTCACAAGGGTAAAATTCCTCAATATCCCATACAATCTGTTAAGAAGTATAGACAAAATGGCCTCCATTGTGTAGAAGAGAGATTATGACCAGTAGATGAATAGCCTTTTCCACCACTCATTGATCAAGATCATTGTGCTTCATCACCTTGATCAATTGCATATTTCATGGGACAATTTCATTGCCAATGAAATTTTCACTGCTCCACATGATGAAGGTATGCGTTCTCCATCTCATGCCACTAATCATCATGTTGAATCCATACCTCCTCCGTCTCAACCCACTACTTCTATTCCTCCATTTGATCAACCACCCTCGGTATCATCGCCATCATCACCATTTCATGATCATGTAGGGTCACCTAGCAGAGCTGAGGTCATCAGACCTAAGAGAACAAATGTGAACACATTAGCACATACTTACTGGAGAGGCCACAAGTAGGTGTTTTCCCCACAAATTGTGGGATGGGCATTGCCTTCTTCATCAACAAATAAGGTACACAAAGGTAAATAAAAGATGCAAGAGGTAGAGATCCAACAACAGGAGGAGGGCCTCCGTGAGACAGAATAGGATTTTGACTTAGTTGAACTAGTTGAACATGATGTCAGTGAGAGCACAAGCATTGTCATCAAAGAAAAATATGCACTCATCAGGGAGCTCCAGATCAACCAGGAGAGGGAAAAATACATCATCTCATATTATGAGAGGGAAAATAAGCAGCTTGAGGCCAAACATGAGTTCATGGAGATTAAGCTCATCGAGGTAGAGAGGGAAGCAATGAAAGTGAAGGCATTGCTAGAAGAGGCCTATGACAGGTATGGTGATCCTGAAGAAGAGCAAGAAACTAGAAAACTACCTAGAACTAGAGGGCTAAAAAGAGCTCTAGAATTAAAGAAGAAAAAGGAAGTCGAGCTTACTAATGAACTCACATTGAATGAGAAATTTTCCATCTTGGTCAATGAAAACCGGGAGCCATAGCTTGATAAGGTCAATCAGCATCTAGAGAAGCTCCTAAACAAATCTAATGAGAAAAATGAAGTTTATAGGAAGATGGAAAAACACTATGCCAATATAGAAAGGATTGTTAGGGTAAAACTCAAAGTTGCAAAGAAAAAAATTGAAGCCCTAACTAATCAAAAGGAGGAAGATAAACTTTAAATCCTTGCTGAGGCATCACTCATGGCCTAACACACCTCATCAAAATTCCTTAGGCTAAATTTTGAAGAATTTTGAGCAATTTTGGAAACTTTTGAAGTTTTGTGCATTTTTGGCAATTTGTGCACCAATTTCACTGCCAAAAGGGTGTTGCGCTTTTACTAGGGAGCTCCAAATGGAAAATGGCCACCACCATTGGATTCAAAAGGGAAAATATAGTCAGGAAAACAACTTTTCTAATTTTTTTTTGGGTCAAATGGGCAGTTAAAAGGTCAAAAAACACCCAAAAAATCATGTTTCTGCCCTGTTTTGGAGGCTGGCACTGCGCTTTTGACGCATCTTGGGAGAATAAAAGTTTGGAGGATAAAATATTTCCCAATTTGGAAAATAAGTATATATCAGGAAACTAGACATGATAGGCATTCAAATGAGCTATCCTGCACTCAATTTGGACATCGTGAACCCCATCAAAAGTGGATTTGAAGTTGGTGCTGCGCTTTTGACACAAATTTTCTGAGTTTCTTCATTTTGTAAATTTTCTAAGTTTTGACAGTTTCACCTTGACAAATCATATTTTTACCCATGTAATTGATGGATGTAAATGTAATAATGATGTTGTTACTGTTACCTAGGGTAAATACATTAGGTGAAAACTCTTTTGGTGATGTAATGAATTAGTTTCCAAAAAGTGAGGGATGAGTCACTTTGACCACCCTACGGTCTAGCTATTAGTTTAGTTTTTGGTGGAACTACTCCTCGTCTCATGGATTTGACCCCTGAGGCCGGGAGAAGTTTTTTCGAGGCCTATATCATGTAATTTTTCAGATATTCTACAGGTTGGACTCCATTGGATGTTGTATTAGTGCTTTAGACTTTGGCATGGAATATATTGGATGAGTTGCATCTATTTTGGTGGGATTCATGTGACATGGTATTTTGATATTGTTTCTTCTTTAGTTACATGTGTGTGAATGTTCTTTTTTCTTCCATGATCAATTTCACTTCTAAATATGTTTGATTTTCAAGGCGTGATAAGTAGAATTCATCTTCTATGCTTTGTTTTGGGAAAATCACCATAATGTGTTTCATTTCTTCAGTTTAAAAAGAATTCATGATTTTCATGCTCTTTTTAGCACCTCGTCAATCTAAACCATTTCATCAATATACTACAAAGTGTTAGAGTATTGCATACCTTGCCCCATCAGATGTCTACAATTCTGATTTTATTTTTTCTTGACCTAATTCACTCTTTGACCTAATTCACTTATCCAGTGACTACCCCAATCAAATCAAATCAAAACCCTGAGCTACTATATCTAGCCTAAAACCCTAATCCATCCAACCATTTTGGGTTGTGATCCTTTGGAGCGATCTCTCTCTGACTTGGTAGGGCTAGCTACCAAGTTAAAAGATTGGTCTGTGGTTACCTTTGCTAGACTCTTCCTTAGCCTTGGAGATCCGGAGGAGTGATAATAGAATGGATGTCTCTAGATAATTTGGGCCCCATTTTAATTTTTGAAAATAAAATAAAATTTGAAATTTTATCCCCTTCCTTTTTTTAAGAAAAAAAAACTTTGATTTTATGGAATTTAATCACAAATGAGGCCACATCATTTTTATGGGCCAACTCATCAACCTTTTGGGGCTTTGGTACCAAAGCCTGGGGCCTTAATTTCAACTATACATATCTTACAAAATATGAGGGCCCAAGGAATACTCCACATACCACAGGAATCAGGAAGCTGAGAAGAATACAATGGTGAAGATCTTCGAGGGAGGCTCATTGATATGTTGTGCCAAAAACATCAACAAAGACGGGGTGTCGTCACCATCCAAGGAACTC
This sequence comes from Pinus taeda, assembly GCA_000404065.3. NCBI lineage: Eukaryota > Viridiplantae > Streptophyta > Pinopsida > Pinales > Pinaceae > Pinus > Pinus taeda. The sequence goes on along the minus strand of APFE030631545.1, from coordinate 83,422 downwards.
AAACCCTAGGGCTAAGGTTTCATCCCACTGTATCATCCCCTACATGCCTACTTATGCTATGACATCAATGAGCTTCTTAATCATCTTACAACTACTCCCGCTTTGACATCAATGACAACCTGTTCAATAATCTCCCCATTTGTTATTGATGTCTACACACCAAGCATATAAAGTATGTTGCATCCTGCATCTCCTGGACTCCTCCAAGTTTTTTCCCCCCCTTTGACATCAATGGAAAAGGGTAACTGTCAAATCAAATGATATGGGTCCTCCTGACAACATGCTCTTTGCATCATCTCTGCAAGCTCCCCCTGATAATATACTTGATCCTGTGGACCTGTAATCTTTTAAATGTTCTTCTCCCCCTGAACCTGCTATGAGTTTTACATATCTGTCTTGCTATTCTAATCATGTAAACTATCTGTCAATTGTAGACTTGTTCCACATACTTGGTGAGCACTAGTATTGCAGCAATAATGCTGCAACCCTTGGGGCTTCCTACTTTACTTTTATCAACCCGGTAGTTCGTAACAAACTTGGAAGTGACGGTGTTGTATGCACAAGTACTAGCTCTTACTGCAGGCTGTCACTTGGTTAGCTAACACAAGATCACTAGGAGCTCAAGCCAACTTCTATGAGTTTCTAGAAGAAGTTTTTAATTGTGATGAAAGAAAGCTAACTCTACAAAGACTATTCTACTTGCAGAAAGAGAAAGAAGATTGGAGTGTAAAGCAAACCCTAATTTTTCCAACTAACCCTACTTTTGTAGAAAAAGAGATGAAAACTGATGAAATGAGTGCCATTGACTACCGAAAATGTAAATTACATCTATTCAAGATATTCCTAGAAGAAAATGAGAAAAGAACATCTTTTTGCATTTTTATGTGTTTTATTTGAAATTGTTATGCATGTGATTTTGTCTATTTGTGGCTGTGGCAGAGGTTTGGTGGCGAAGGAAGGTGGATTTGGTTCTTGCAGAGGTGTAAGAAGGTGTGGAGGGGTCCTAGGAAGCCTCTGGTAACCTTCTGAAGACTTCCCTTGCAATCACACTTCAAAAAATTACTCACAGGAAATTCTACAGGAGGCTACAGGGGATCTACAGGAGGATCTACAGGAGGATGCGGAGAGCTATTTTTAGAGGTTTTAAGAGTTGAAAAATGGTGGGAAAGGGTAGCTGAAGACTAGAGGGATGTGTTGAGGTGTCTGGGGCTTAATAAGGAGGATCAAGAAAGAAAATGATGGTTGGATTTGTTCAAATGACGAGAGGAAAGCTTATGGAAAAAGTGCGGAAATTAGGGCAGATTTGTGAAGCACTGTGAATGACTTGTGAAACCTACAAGAAATGAGATGATTCTAGCTGCTTTATTGATCTATTGTGAGCTGAGGTGTATTGTAAGAGATTTTCACATCTAACTACCGAAACTGAGCAAGAAAAGGACTAGTTGCATCAAGAAAACAAAACCATATCTCTTGTTAACCTAATTTCTGACCTAGAAACATGAAGTGTTGAACAATACCCTATGAATAGAAAAGTTTACAAACATATTTATTACAGAAATAGGAAATAAGATTGGCAAAATGATTCTGAAGCAACACTTTAACTTTTCAAATCAAATCATCGCACTAGAAATTGCATGGAAGAAGCAAAACTGTGTTTTTGGTGGCAGCGATGGTGCCTTGACCTCAAATCATGGTCCCAGGAAAGGAGAAAGGAGATCAGGGCTTGTTGTTTTCCTTTTTTAATCTTAGCCTATCATTCTATTAACCTACTTCAGCAACTGAAACAAAAGCAACTACGCAAACCATCAAAAGCAACCTATTCTAAACAAGGTAAAGTGAATCGATGTAATAGAAATTAACTCATGAACTGAAGAAAAAACATATAAGTACAAAAAAAGAGGTGTTGGGAAGCTTGGGTTGGGCCCTAACCCAAGAGCTTCAGCCCTCTGGAAGAAATTAGTGCTGGTTCAGAAAATATGTGATCTCCATTATCAAAATAAAAGTCACATTACATAAATTGTTCACAAAAGTAAGCTTGAAAATGAGCTGAACAAGAGCTGCACAAAAGTGTGAAAATTCTACTAATAACTGGCTAAACTATTGAGGCTCTAAGCCCCCCTATTTATACAAATGGAGTCCCCCAACTCCTAAAATCAAGGGGCTCGGCTTCCCAGAACTAGAGATAGACATTAGTTCTTCTTGACTTGCTCGGCTACCCCTTGGATGCATCAATGTGGTTGTTTGTGCTTCGAGTTTCTAATGGAGGATTCGAGGTAGTGAGTCATAAATGAGTGGGACACCCTCCTACAAATCCTCTCCCCTGTTTTCCTCAAATATTGTCTACCAAATTCTCATTAATCATTTGATTTTGTCCAAAATTGACCAAAAATCTGCATAAAGCACACATTGGACTTCAAGGCATAATGACTAACCCAATTCACTCTATTAGCATAAATATAATAAGAAACATGCAATAAAATAATGAGAATGGTGGATTAAGCTAAGTTAGGAGGCCAAATGAGCCCATATAATTACCCATTTCTGGGGCTCATCATCACCCCCCAACTGAATGGGTTGCTGATCCTCTGAGAAACTAGTCTATCTCTTCATCCTTGATGGTTCTAATGGATTCCCTGAAATTCCATGCTTCTAATGTGATATCCTCCTCTTTATCATGGAATCCTGCCTTTCTATCCACCTCTTCCCACTGTTTCTATTCTTCTTCTTCTTTTACACCTTCCAGTAGTCCTAGCAGTGGTGGAGGATTGAATTTGAGGCCAATCCAATTGGCCTTCAAACTTTGCATAGAGTGCTTATACAGTGACACTCTCCTCAAGGCTTCTCTCATCTTGTTTGGGGAGTGATACTCCCTGATCGGTAGGCTGTGTGGCAATGTGTTCCACCTTCTCATGCAGGCATGAATGCATTCATCTCCAAACAATCTCTCCATGTCCTCAAAATGTGCAATAGCCTGGGCCTGCTCATTGATATACATAGGGACACTTTGAGGATTATCTGCAAGGTGTTGGTGGGCACTGATGAGAACCATGGCGTCTGCTAGCTCAGCTCGAATCATTAAAGGTTCATTTAGCTCTTTTTCCATTAACTTCTTGATTTTTGTTGCCCTTTTCTCCTCATGGCTCATCCAAGATGCCATGGCCATCAACTACAAGTCTCCTAACACAACATTGGGGTCCCATAGGTTCATATCAGTAAGGGCCATGTTATGTAAATAAAACTCTGCTAGCTTTGCCTTGTCCTCTTCTGAATTGTGGTTGCATAGATCCATGAATTGGCCATAATCCTTAAAAAGGTATGGTGCCTCTTTAGGCTAGAGTCTTGATTTGGAACTGGAGCCACTGATCTTTGAGGTATACTGCATATGATTTGGCTGGCTGCCTGCACTGTAGTGCCTCCATAGCCTAGTTGGCCATGCAGGCTAATTGGGATTCTCTTTCCTGTAGCTGTCTCCTTAATATTAACATCTCAGTTTCTGCCTGGGATTCCCTTTCTTGTCGTTGTTTTCTCAACACTTCAGTTTCTACCGGGGTTTCCCTTTCTTGCAACTGTTTTCTTAACATTTCATTCTCTGGTTCCAAGTGAGATATTTTGACTGCTTTTGCATGTTTTACAGTGGCCAGCTCTCTACCCATCTATCTCAGCTTGCTCTTGATGTGGCCAATGTCTTCCACCCCTTTGGACTTTGCAATTTGCATCCACCTGTGGCTCCTTACTCTTTCTTTTTCCATCTCAAAGAAAAGAGTGACTACAAACTTTTGTGGGATGATTTTCCCTCCTTCTAGAAGGTTGTAATAAGAGCCTAAACTAGGTTGTGGGTCAGGTTTTGGTATCCCTGTTGTTTCATCCTTCCCCTTGATCTGCTCTTCTACCTTTTTCTCAAGTTTCTTAGTCTCTTGGAGCTTTGTCAAGGTCTCCTGTAGGCCGGTCTACGCCTCCTGTAGGACAGTTTTGGAGTCCTGTAGTTTTATTCTTTCCCTCCAAGTGGAAGATCTAGGGCTTCCTCTTTAATAGGTGATGGGAGTTTTGGATGGATATTCCTCCTTTTTGGCAATAGGAGAATCTTCAATGGTGATAGGATCTTTTGAGGGTGGCTGAGGCTTTCCCATCTTTATCCTGGTGCTTTTTCGAGCCTTAAATACATGGATGGTTGCCTTTTTCTCTTTGGTTTGGGCTTAACTGGGGTGTTGAGTGTAGAAAGAATAGTTTCTACCTCCCTTTCCAGTGTTTTAGGAGACACTTCTGCCTATGGTGCTTCTGTTTCTTCTTCTTTTATCTTTTCTGCCTCTACAGGTTTTGTTTCTTCTATCCCTATTTTAATTTCCTCCTCTTCATGTTTAATTTCTGTACTTTCTGTTGTAGTCTCGGTCTTCATTGATTTAGTCTTTTTCCTATATTTTAGTCCTTTTTCCTCTTGTCTTAGGTTCTTTCTTCTTCTCTGCTATGGTCTTATCCTTTTTTGTTTCATGTTTTTCTTCCTTTGTTTGGGTTTCTTCCTTCCCTATTTCCGGTTCCTCTTTCTCTATTTGTGTTTTCTCTTCCTCTTCTCTAGTTTCCTCCTCATCTTCCCCTTTTTGTTCCCCTCCCTCACTTTCATATGGACTGAGATCATATGTGAGGCCTTTCACATCATCTTCCCTTGTCATATTTCTAAAAATCTCCTAGGCTATGGGAATTGTGAAAGTGTGGAGAGCATCTTCCACTAGCAATTTAATTAGCCCATGGTGAGCCAATTGGTCTGGAACTCCTGCCTTTAATTTGATGCTAGATCCTATTAAGGATTGGAGGAGAAAATAGAGAATACTGAGTTTTTGGGGTGTAGGAAGGTCCATGCCATATCTTAACTCATGCAACAGTCTGAAATGGTACCCATAAACTATGTTGTATCTTCCTTCACAAGAGATGTATTTAATAATCTTATAACTGACCTCATCCCAAGGGTAAGTTATTCTTGTTCTCCTGATGCCATTTTTTTCCTCCACAGAATGTTTATTAGGCTGGAAAAAGGTTTTCTTGGCAACTTGACCCAGTGGTTTTTCTTCCTTGCTCTAGGGTAGTCCAAGTGGGAGACTGGTAACCCTACTGATGAATTCTTGGGTGATTTCTAAAGTGAGACCCCTAAAATTGACAGTGGCATGATTTTTTGAGTGAGGTGTCAAAGACAAGGCAAATTCCTCTGTTACTTCTTCATCATACCCATGAAGCTTTTCAAAGAAGGGAATCCAATTTGCTCTAGTAAAAATGTTTACCACCTCTAGGTGTTCATGTAGCTTGGTTGAGTTCATAGGTTCCTTCCTCATAAATCCCCGTGTCATGATGTTCAGAGTATTTTGGAATATCTCAGGTGAAGAGGGAGATAACAAATTTCGAACCCGAAAATAGAGAAAAAACGGAGGTTTTCTTTCAAGAAACAGGGAGAGTTTTTAGTGCAATTTTCCTTCCTTCTAGGCTCAATTTTTCTAAACTTGCATCACTCCTTTTTATATGTGAGTATGAAGGTGGTGAAGGAGACAATATCTTAGAAATAGAGAGCAGATAAAACTGTGTTTTTCTTATGAAATAGGTAGACTTGTCAATGCAGTTTCCCTCTTTACAGGCTTAATTTTTTCTAAAATTGCATCATTCCTTCGTACATGAGAATACCATGGTGGAGAAAGAGACAACACTTCAGCACAGAGAGCAGATAGAAAGACGATGTTTTTTTCAAAGAAACAGGTAGACTTTTGATTTCAATTCTCCTTCCTTTTCCACTCAATCCTTTGCTTGAAATCACATCACCCTTTGTATATGCAAATATGCAGAGTGGGTTAACGAGAGCCTACCTCTTCGAGCTCGAATTTTCCAAAAAGCCTCAATTTTCTTCTACGAGACTACTCACTGGCCCTCATATAGAAAGGGCTCCTGTAGGATCTATTTCTGCTCCTATAGATCCCAATAATGTTCCTGTAGAATCCAATAGGCAGAAGGGTTCTGAAAATGACAGAGAGCGACTGTTTCGAGGCTCTGAAGGTGGTAGGTGGCTTGTTGCAGTCAAGAGCACGATGATACAAATGAAAACAAAGGTGGTGAGTGTGGTCAAGAGAGTGTACTTAAGCTTACAGGAGAGGTTTGTGGTGATGAGATGAGGTGGCAGGAAGGGTACATTACCCTCAATCGAACCATTGGTCCCCAGTGCAGTGTCATCATGAAACTTTATGCCGCCTACTCGCAATCATTTCCATCATTCATGTTGGAGTTCAAAATATCTGCCACTACCTGTTTTGAGATTCTTATGAGTTGACTGGATACACGAGTAGTGTGAACTCTGACTGAGCGCTATTGAACTAGACGAGGGTGGCCAGTTAGTTGGCCACCAATCTAGTTTAATCACAACCATCCCATTTATTCATGCAGTTTTGGATCATACCAATGCAAACAGAGGAATGGGTTTAGACACTTACCTATAAGTCAAAATGTGCATGCTACAGTGCTGCTGCATGCCTAGACTTTGGTGCTATATCCATGTATTTTTGTTTCTATATGCTCGTGACTTCTAGATAGGTAGATCAGTTGCCTTTTACAGGTGATCTTCAATCAGGATATGGCTTCTTACGTGTTTTACATACCTATGGTTGCACCGATTTTGCTTCTGGAGCTTCATTTTTAAGGGGATTAGCTGCTATAGGAATCCTATAGGAATTCCTGTCGCTGCTTCTCCCTTTAGAACTTTTAGTTGAGGTTTATGCAAAGATTTGGGAGGAGTTTATTGAAGATTTTTATGGCCATGGAGAACCAGTCGGTAGGCTGTAAGTAAGTGGTAGAGATGTTGTTTTTTCCATTTTTTTTTTTTAATAAAAAAAATAGGATTTATGTGTTTTATTTGTAGGGAGGAAAGAAACAATTAGAAATGTGGTGGTGTAGGCACTGAATGGAGGGTTATGATGACAAATGGTTGTAGATGGCCCATAGGCCTTTTGTGAAAGTTTCCAGCTCTTCAATCCCTTATTTGACTTGACTTCGAGCTCTCTGTGATTTCTACAGGAGCCTCCTGTAGAACACACAATGCTTCCTCTAGGATACACAAATTTCATAAAAAGAAATACCAGGGGATGGAAAAAGACAGAAACGATGGAAGAGGGCCTAGAAGAGATGTAATAGACTTGTGGCATGTACCCTTTCCTTCTGTGGTCCTCTTGCAACCTACAATGCACTCAAAGGAAGATAATTTTTCCTTTTCTGTTTTTTCCTTTTCTTTTTTTTAAGAGACAGCTAGGGAACCTCCAGGAGGTTTTCGCCCTACTTGCTTGCCCTGGGCGCCCCAAAGGGGAGGTTTTCACCCAGGGATCTTTATTCTCCTCATTTTTTTTCTCTTTTTTTTTGTCATCTCTGGGCTACCTCAAGAGAGGTTTTCAGCCCCAGGATGGGACTCAAGCGCCTCATAGAGGATTTCACTGGAGTCCTTATTATATTTTTTCCTCTTTTTTTTTAATGAGTGGGTGAAGTGGAGGGAGAGGTTTGCTCCACTACCAACACTGTTTTACTTATCTCTTCAATAAATTCTTGCTTGGAGAGGGGATTCTTGTAGATTTTCAAGCTATGCCCATTGACAAACATGGGGATGGATTCCTCATCAATAGTCCTGATTAAAACTTAGCCAATTTCATTGCATTTTTCTATAATGTATGGTCCCAGCCATCTTGTCCTTAGCTTTCCCTTGAAATCTTTGTACCTTGAGTCATACAGTAGCACCCAAACTCCTTCTTTGAATTGTTTCTCCTTGATGCTTCTATCGTGCCATTTCTTCCTCTGCAACTGGATTACTTCTGTGTGGAGAAGGGCTTGCAATCTTTGTTCATCCAATCCATTAAGCTGGAGTAACCTTTCCCTTTGTGCATGGCTGAGATCTAGGTCCAGTTGAGCTGCCATCCTTAGTGTATTGTATTCAAATTCTATTGACAGTAGAGCCTTCTTTCCATAGACCAACTCATAGGGTGTGAATCCTATGGTGGTCTTCCATGTGGTGTTGTAGGCCCAGGTGGCCTCAACCAATCGATCTGCCCAATCTGTCCTGTTGTTGCTCACTACCTTGGTCAAAATTCCCTCCAAAGCTCTGTTGGTGACTTCCAAATATCCATTGGCTTGTGGATGGTAGGGGTTGGAAGTACTATGCTTGATTTTATGATAGAAGAGCAGGTCTTCAATCATATTGGAGGTGAACTGATTTCCTTGATCTTTAACCAGTTCTCTTGGATACTCGAACTTATCGAATATGTTCTCTCTTAAAAGCTCAGCTACTTTTTCTTCGGTTGCTGCCTTGATTGCCTTTGTCTTTGCCCATTTTGTTAGATAATCGGTGCACACAATGATGTATTGTTTCTGGTTTGAAGGAGGGTTGATAGGACCCAGAAAGTCCATGCCCCACTTCTCAAATGGCTCAAAATTCACTTGAGGTTGCAAGGTCATCTCATCCTTTGGAGTAGGTTTCCCCATCCTTTGACACCGATCACATTGGCTAATATATCTCCTCACATCTTGATGAAGAGTGGGCTAATAGTAACCTACTTGTAGAATTTTGAAGGTAGTACTCTTTGCTGCAAAATGGCCTCCACAGGGCCCATCATGACAGGTCAGGAGAATGTCAAAAACTTCCTCCTCCCTGACACATCTTCTCAAAACCTGATCTGGGCCAAGTTTGAAGAGATTGCCCCCAATCCAAGTGAAAGGGGAACTTTTCCTCGTGATCTTGCTCTTTTCTTTTGGGGATAGGTTTGGCGGGAACTGTGCTGAAACCAAGTAATTCACTATATGAGCAAACCATGGAGAGAGTACTGAGATAGAAAATAGGTGTTCATCTGGCATTTGATCATCCACCATTCCTTCTTCACCTGCAAGCAGATTTATTCTAGACAAAAAGTCAGTAACAACATTTACCTTACCAGGCTTATCAATAATGGTTAGATCAAACTACTACAATAAAAGCAACCACCTAATAACGCGAGCATTCAAATCTGGTTTGATCATTAAATACCTAATTGCGTCATGATCAGTGTGTACAAAGGTTTGATAGCATGTGATGTAATGTCTGCCTTTATTTAAGGAATGTACTACAGTTAGGAGTTCCTTCTCGGTTACCATGTAGTTCAACTCTGCCTTTGACAAATTTTTACTTATAAACTATATGGCATAGGGTAACCTTTCATCAATTTTCCCTAAGGTTGCTCCTATTACTTTGTTCAAGGCATTTGTGTGAATGTGGAAAGGTAGGGCCTAGTTTGGACCTCTAAAAATTGGGGTAGTCACAAGTTTACTTTTCAAGGTATCTAAGGCTTCTTGACAGTTGTCAGTCCATATGAACTCGACATCTTTCCCCAAAAGACCAAACAATGGTGAGGCTAGCTTACTGAAATATTTAATGAATCTTCTGTAATATCCTGCTAAGCCTAGGAAAATTCGGACATCTCTCACCTTTTGAGGAGGTAGGACCCTTTGGATGATTGAAATTTTGTTGGGGTCCACCTGTAATCCTTGCTGAGAGATTGCATGACCTAGCATGGTCCCTTTAGTCATCAATAATTCACACTTTTCTAGACTGAGGGACAGGTTCATTTTAATACACTTGTCCAAAACTTTTCCTAGGTTAGACAAATCTTCCTGGAAGGTAGAACCATAAGGAGTAAAATCATCCATATATATTTCCACTGCATCATGAACTAGTTCAGAGAATATACTCAATACAGCTCTCTAGAAAGTGGTGAGAGCATTGCACAGGCCAAAAGGAAGGACCCAGTATGCAAAGGTACCCCAAGGTCAAGTGAAAATGGTCTTATCTTGCTCTTTCGGGCTGATTTGCATCTGATTGTACCATCTAGGAAGGAGAAAAACTTTTTCCCCACTAGACCATCTAACACTTGATCTATGAAAAGCAAAGGAAAATGGTCCTTCTTGATGGCCTTGTTCAATTCCTGATAATCTACACAAATTATCCACTTACCATTTTTCTTTGGTACTAGCACCAAAGGAGAGACCCATTCACTATCAGAGATGGGGTAGATGAATCCTGCATCCAGTAACTTTTGCAATTCTTCCTTGAAAATGTCTTTAAGGGCTGGATTCATCCTCCTTTGAGGATGCTTGACTGGTTTGCAATCTTCCTTAATGTAAATGTGATGATTACAGACTAAAGGGTGCACTCCTTTCATCTCCTTATATATCCAAGCGAAGGCATCCAAATGGTTTCTCAATAAGCTACACAGTTCCTTCTTCTGAGAGGTGGATAGGGATGAGTTGATTTTCAAGGTTATTTTTGGGCCGAACTCTATATTCTTCAACTTGGAGAGAGGTCAAGTCGGACACACAGAAATCAACTAAAGGATAGTCTTGGGTTTCCTTCACTAGCTCTTCTAATGGAAACATACTGGGGGGTGGATTTTGAATCAAGTTTCCAATGACATCATCCTCAGTTTGTGGTTCCCCCCATGGTAGCTTCTACTGCACACAGTGGTTTAGAATAGACTTCATCCTCATCTTCCTCCTCCAACCAGAGAGGTAGATCATGTTCTAACAATGGTTGGGCAGGAGGTATAGGACTAGATGCTTGGACATATGGTCATTCTTGATTGTCATGTTCCCAACTCGACAGCTAACGTAGGCATCTGCATTAGCCAATTAGGGTCTTCCCAAGATGATAGGATACACAGTGAGCTTTGCCTTCAGCTGGAGAACCAGGAAATTAGTAGGGTACTCCCAAGAATTGATGGAGACCATTACATCTTCCACAATCCCTTCAAGGGTCACGGTGGATCGGTCTACTGACTGCAGTAATATTGTGGTATTTCTCAGGGAGCCCTGGAGGTTGAGCTTGAGCATAGTGTCCTTGGTCATCACATTAATGGCATCCCCCAAATCAATTAGGGTATGGGGGATCATGGTGCCATTGATGTGGACATTGACTACTGGGCTTCCAGGGTCTAGATAATTCAGACATATTACCTGCCCCAACATCAGGTCGGACAGTTGTCTTATGACATTGATGGTTGGGGCATCTCTCTTGTGCCTGCCTGGATGCATGAAGCACTTCTCCTTTATCATCTTGCTATATATAGGTACATCCTTTATGGCTTGGAGAAGTGGTATCTTTACACATAATTGTTTCAATTCTCCCAGAAGTTCAGTTTCTTCTGGGGTAGGCTGTGTTGTTCTGGATAATCTCTCAGGAAAGGGTGGAATTTCTTTGGGTTCACTTTCCTTTTTATCTTCCCCATCCTCCTTAGGGAGAGGCTGGCTATTTGGAAGAACCTTCCTAGATTGTAGGTTAATCTCCTGAATCTCCACAATGTAGGTTGGGCATGATGGTTCCCCACTATATACTTGTTGAACCTATATATTATTTGGGTTCGGGTTTGGTTGAGCAGGCATTTGGGGTTACCTTGGTGGAGCAAGAGGCAATGGTTGTGGTTGAGTAGGTGGTGGAGGCAAAAGAGTGGGAGGAGAGTTGTACTGGGGCCTCCACCCCTGATGAGGTGCATTCCACTGAGGTTGTGGTTGAGCATAGGGGTGAAATGAATGAGCAGTTTGTTGAGCATGATATTGAGATGGATATGACCAAGGAGGAGGTGTGGACTAGGAAGGATGAGAAGGGCCCAAAGAAGAAATGGAGGTGGCTTTATTGGGGTTGTAGTATGCCTGGGATGTCCCTTGCATTCCCTGTTGGTAAGGTCTAGGTCCATGTGGCCTCCTTTGGTTTATGAAATAGAGTGGTTCAGTGGCTCCTTCGGCCCCTTGGTATACAACTATAAGTCCATGTAAAGAAGGGCATTTATTTGTAGGATGATCTTCTTCACAGACTGAACACATCTCTATAGAGTTCAATGGGCATTCGTTCCTAAGATGCCTTCTGGTGAACCTAGGACAAAAAATGGCTAAAGCCCTCTCTGCTTCCTCTTGTTTCCTTTTGATATGCAAGGTATTCATTTGCATGGCAAGAGTCTGCAGCATCTCACTCTTGAAATATTTCAGAATGTTTCCAAATTCACCTTTGAGGGATCAATTTGAGGAGGAGGTACTAGCCATGGGTTGATTTCCCGTACCTCCCTTTCTGGCTGCCCTAGAATGGTTTCTAAAGACAATATTTATGTCTTCATAAGGTAGCTGGTAGATGTCTCCCCTAGCCAGTAAATGGAGGGTGTCTAGAAGGTCTTCCGGAATTCCTCTGAGTAGGACCAACTTCAAAGATTCGGGGTCAAGTGTGCACCTGGCTCTTTTATAACTGAGCTGGAATCTCTCTTCATAGTCCCCCATGGATTCATCACTTCCCATAGTCATTCAAAAGATTTCTTCCTTGGTATCTTTTGACCTACAGCAGTCCCAATATTTGTTATTAAAGGCTTGTTGCATCTAAGCCCAAGTTGTGATGCTCTTGCCAGGTAACCCCATGAACCAGTGCAACGTTGCATCCTTGAGGGTAGAAGGAAACAGTTTCAACTTCTGCTTATCCTCTGCATAGTCATAGGTTTGAAAGATAACAATAAACTCAAATAGGAAGGTGTCAGGATCTTTTGTAGTTAATCCATGGAAGTGAGGTAGGGCTGAAGGGCTTATGTTCTTCATTTTAGTGTCCCCATTGGTCTCTCGGATGGGAAAGGTACCCTCTACTCTTTCTCCATTTCCCCTATCATTTCTATTCTCATCCATGGTCTCAGGAGGGATAGTTTCTTCCTCTTCTTCTCCTATAGGTTCTTCAAATATTTCAGGTTGTTCTCCTAAAAGATCTTCTGGATCACTACCACTAAAGAAGAGAGAAGGGTGGCTTTGTGATGTGGTGGGGGTGTTGGGTAGGAATTTCCTTGAATTATCTCTGTTCATATGAGGCATGAAAGGGAATCTCTTTTTGGGTGATTTTTGTTTTTTCATTGCTTGTACCTGCAAAATTGAAATTGATTGAACAAACAAATTGCAACTAATGAAATGAACTTGCTAAAATGAAAATTTGCAGAATGGAAATGAAAGCAAGGAAGTGACTAATCTACTTTTGTTGAAATGGAAATTGCAGAATTGAAATGAAAGAAAGGAAATGACTAATGTACTTTTGTTGAAATGGAAATTGCAAAATTGAAAGAACTAATCTACTTTTGCTGAAATGAACTACTTAGAAGAATGTTGCAGTAGAAAATAGAAGAAAGCAGTAATAACAAAATACTTTGACGCTTCCTCGACAATGATGCCAAAAGGTGGTGAGCACCAATATTGCAGCAATAATGCTGCAACTCTTGCGGCTTCCTACTTTACTTTTATCAACCCGTTAGTTTGTAGCAAACCTGGAAGCGACGGTGCTATATGCACAAGTACTATCTCTTACTGCAGGTTGTCACTTGGTCAACTAGTGCAAGATCACTAGGAGCTCAAGCCAACTTCTATGAGTTTCCAGAAGAAGCTTTTAACTGTGATGAAAGAAAGCTAGCTCTACAAAGACTATTCTACTTGCAGAAAGAGAAAGAAGACTAGAGTGTAAAGCAAACCCTAATTTTTCCAATTAACCCTACTTTTGCAGAAAAATAGATGAAAACTGATGAAATTTGTGCCATTGACTACAGAAAAGGTAAAATAAATATATTCAAGATATTCCTAGAAGAAAATGAGAAAAGAACATTTTTTTGCATTTTTATGTGCTTTATGTGAAATTGTTATGCATGTGATTTTGTCTATTTGTGACTGTGGCAGAGGTTTGGTGGTGAAGGAAGGTGGATTTGGTTCTTGCAGAGGTGTAAGAAGGTGTGGAGAGGTGCTAAGAAGCCTCTGGTAACCTTCTAAAGACTTCCCTTGCAATTTGACTTCGAAAAATCACTCAGAGGAAATTCTTCAGGAGGCTACAGGGAATCTACAGGAGGATACTGAGAGCTATTTTTAGAGGTTTTAAGAGTGGAAAAATGGTGGGAAAGGGTAGCTAAAGACTAGAGTGATGTGTTGAGGTGTCTAGGGCTTAACAAGGAGGATACGGAAAGAACATGATGGTTGGATTTGTTCAAATGACGAGGGGAAAGCTTATGCAAAAAGTGCATAAATTAGGGCAGATTCGTGAAGGACTGTGAATGACTTGTGAAACTTGTGAAAAATGAGTTGATGTTGGTTGCTTTATTGATGTATTATGAGCTGAGGTGTGTTGTAAGAGATCTGCACATCTAACTACCGAAACTGAGCAAGAAAAGGACTAGCTTCATCAAGAAAATAGAACCATATCTCTTGTTAACCTAATTTCTGACCTAGAAACATGAAGTGTTGAACAGTACCCTATGAATAGAAATGCTTGCAAAGAGATTTATTACAGAAATAGGAAATAATCTTGGCAAAATGAATCTGAAGCAACACTTTAACTTTTCAAATCAAATCATCACACTAGAAATTGCATGGAAGAAGCAAAACTGTGTTTTTGGTGGCAGTAATGGTGCCTTGACCTCAAATCATGGTCCCAGGAAGGGAGAAAGGAGATCAGGGCTTGTTGTTGGCATTTTTGAATCTTAGCCTATCACTATATTAACCTAATTCAGCAACTGAAACAAAATCATCTATGGAAACCATCAAAAGCAACCTATTCTAAACAAGGTAAAATTAATCTATGTAACAGAAATTAACTCATGAATTGAGGCAAAAAAATATAAGTACAAAACAAGAGGTGTTCGGCAGCTTGGTTTGGGCCCTAACCCAAGAGCTTCAGTGCTCTGGAAGAAATCAGTGCTGGCTCAGAAAATATGTCATCTCCATTATCAAAATAAAAGTCACATTACATAAACTGTTCACAAAAGTAAGCACAAAAATGAGTTGAACAAGAGCTGCACAAAAGTGCGAAAATTCTACTGATAACTGGCTAAACTACTGATGCTCTAAGCCCCCCTATTTATACAAATGGAGTCCCCCAATATCCCTTCTAAAATCAAGGGGCTCGACTTCCCAGAACTAGAGATAGACAACAGTTCTTCTTGACTTGCTCGGCTACCCCTTGGATGCATCGATGTGGCTATTTGTGCTCCAAGTTTCTGATGGAGGATTCAAGGTAGGGAGTCATAAATAAGGGGGACACCGTCCTACAAATCATCTCCCCTGTTTTCCTAAAATATTGGCTGCCAAATGCCCATTAATCCTTTGACTTTGTCTAAAATTGACTAAAAATCTGCATAAAGCACACATTAGACTTCAAGGCATAATGACTAACCCAATTCACTCTATTAGCATAAATATAATAAAAAATATGCAATAAAATAATGAGAGTGGTGGATTAAGCTGAGTTAGGAGGCCAAATGAGCCCATATAATTACCCATTTCTGGGGCTTATCAATACCTATGCATAAACTACCCCTGTCAACATGCTTTCCTGCTGCATTAGATCCTGTTCTGATGTCCCCTCTGAACAATATGCTTCTACAATCTCCCCTTATCTTGTTGCATCTATAAATCATGTGAGAGATCATGGGAATACCCGATTTCTTTGCCAGACTGTGGTGGTCTTGTATTCCTGCCTACTGAAGACCTACCTTCATCATTCTGTGGGGTCCACGTCAAACCGCTTCTACAATCTCGTGCAAAATGGCCAAATTTGTGACATAGATAACATTAAACATCCCTTCCCTCTTGCATCAGGGTCTGTTTCAATCCACTCTTTCAATCTCGTGCAAAAATGGGCAATATTATGGCACAAATAACACTCTACTTTTGATCTCAATAATTGAGTTAAAAAGTCGTTTTTCCTGCTATTATAGGTGTCTAGGATTTTGTCCCGTCTTCCTAAAGATATGCTTCAAGGTTTTTTATAAAACCCTTTGTCAATGCTCCTACTATTTTCCCTGCAATCTCGAGGTCTATGTCCATAGTTAGAACATGTGCAACAATAAAAATGAAATGTCTCTACATACCTGGGTGTATGGGGTGAAGTTCTACTAAAGCTTTCTCATCCCTAAAAATGTTTTTGTTGCTCTCCATACCTGAATTCTCTATCTTGAGTTGGTGTCATGAATCCATCATCCTGATTTGAAGCATTTGTCACTTTGTTGATTGATTTGTATAGGACCTTGACGTTGGGCTTCTCTTCATTCTTGGGATAGGACTTCTTGAAAAGTGGTTTTTCTTCATTTTTTGGATAGGACTTCCTTACAAAAGACTTCTTCTCTTATTATTGTTGTTCTTCATTAATTGGATGAGGCTTCTCTTCATGTGGTTGTTCTTCATCAGTCAGATGAGGGTTATATTATTTTGGTTTTGCTTCATATTCTATGAATTTTGGTTGCTCTTCATCATTGGAATGTGAGGTTTTACCAATATATCCAAGACCTGTCTTGATGAATGGAGATATCTAGCAATTGATAATATTTTCCAACACCTATGAACTTCTGATTTTTTGTTTCAGTTTGTTTACTTCAGCTCTCAAGGCGATGATTTCTTGCTCATGGTTTATGCAGTCTTCTTCCTCCTGCTTTGTTGGCTTATTGGGCCCTAACCCAGGTTCGGAAGAGTTATTTGGCCAGTCAAATCCTGCATCTACCGACCCTTTCAGTAACAACCCATGGAGTGCGGACTGAGGTCTCACTCGAGGTAGTAGGGAAGGGTGCTAGAACCAGGTTTCCGCACCCTTGGGATGTCTTGATGTGGTCGAGAAGGTTCACGCACTGTCCTGTGGATTCACACCACTCTGCTTCGCATAGATCCGGACCCAGGAAAATCCTTCATAATTATTATTAATGAGATGTTATAGATTAGATCTACTTTCTATGGTCTTTAAGCATACATTTAATAGAGATAACCAGTTCGTGTATCCAGAAAAGTTAGAGATTTGCATAAACTCATTAGCATAAGTGCATAGATCAAACAGATATATCAACCATAACTTAACCAAATCCACAATATTTCAGATTCAACACAGTGTTTCAGAACCAACTTATCTTTATTCAACTCTTTTTCCAATACATCCACATCCGCCTTGCACACTCAGCTGCAGGGGTCCGCGCACACAGTTGCAGACTCTACTAGGCCTCTGCACACGTAGCTGCAGAGCCTCTATCTACCCACCAACACCCTTGACTTGAACTTACAGATGTGGAATATACTATAGACCCATAGCACTAAGATCCATTCAAAACCCTAAAAAAACTTGTTTATACCCTTAGAGCCTCACTCTATTTATACATTCCCATGGTCCGCAGACCATGGACAAGCCAACTTACTTCCTATTATTCTATATTATTTCTTGGGGAAACAACCCTTTGACTCGACCTATTACATTTCACGCTATGCATATTTCAAAGTTTTACAATATTTTCATCCTAACTTATAGGCTCTAAGCCCCAAAACTATTAAGCGGCACCTCCGCTACCCAACAGGCCCCCAACACAATCATGGTGATTCGTCCTGAGTCACTCGTCGGTGCGGCGAGATGTGCTACCTAGGCTCCATGGTTCACCTCCTTATGAGTGACATCTTTCATTCTGTTGCTCCTTCCTTGTCTCCTGCAATGCTTCTTCCAGCTCCTGGTTCTTTGTTTCTACCAATTCTCGCAACCGATAATGCTCATTCTGCTCTACTTGGTTAACACAGAACACCCCCTCATAGGATTTTATCTCTAGCTGGGGTGACGCATACGGGACCTCCTCGTACCAACGCAACCAATTTTCAAGTTCGTATGTTCTCTTCGCATTGTCTGCTTTAGCTTGTGTTGCAATTTTTCAAGACCATTGCTTCTGTTCGTGAGATCCCAATCTTCAAGGTACATTAGAGACGACTTTTTAACTGTAATTTCACCATTTGTCTCTGTATTTATAGCCTTTCCATTATCTTTTATGGTTTGCCGATGAGTCCATGGGTGAGGCCACGACATCCGAACCAATTCTGTTTCGTGTCTACAAATTTTGGCACATCCCCTACCATCAATGCTCAACTTTGTGTGGTGCCCACAACTATCAACACCGTATTCTTCATATCTTTGGCCATATCACAACCCTCGGGCTTAATCCTTGAGCGTAGATAATGAAGAGTTCCATAGCGGCATAAATGCACAACAACTTACTGTTCTCAGAAGCGCAGCTCATTCGGTGGATGCCCCCCCTATGATTTATTTGGAAATTCAAATTCATTAGCTCCAACCTTTCCTTGTGCCCTCATGTTAAGCCTACAGCAGATCATTCCAGATCTGGCTCGTACCTTGTCTCTTAATTGCCCTTCGCGCACTCCCTTTTGCCATAACTCAAACATCTTGTCATGAATAGTGACAACAACGATCACCTCTATGCTGGTCAACTCAGCAACGTAGCTGCATCTATGCAACCGCAAGCCTTGTGACAAACCAAATCTACACACACCACAGGTGTCACGCAGCTTCCCGCCAGACTGCTTTATCGTCTCGCACTCTCTTTCAACTGGCTGGAGCGATGAGATTGTCCTTCGGTCGGTTAATCAGGCAGTCAGCCCACCCGTGTAGAGCTTTCGACGACTGCCATTTAATTTTCCTGGGAAGGGGTCTCCATTGAGCTTGGCAAGCTAGATCACAGTGCCATCTGTAACATCTTTGACTACATAGGATCCTAACTAATGCATTCAGAGCTTGCCAGGGAATTTCTTGAACTTGTTGTCATATAATAAGACTAGATCATTCTCCTTGAAAGTGCACACCTTGATATGGCAATCATGCCATGATTTCTCTCACTAATTCTATACTTGTTGATGGAATCCAGCCAAAAATCGTTCCTCCTCAAGTTCCTCCAGTTGCACGAGCTGTTCTTCCAAAGCCCCGCGGTCTACCATGCCTGTCATTTACGCGATTCACAAACTAGGTACTATGTATTCCATGGGAAGGACGACTTCCTTGCCATAGACTAACCGGAAAGGTGTTTGGCCCATAAACTTCTTACATGTGGTTCGGTAGGCCCATAACACCGTAGGGATGTGCAAGTCCCAATCGTTTCACTGCATATTACAGACCTTGGTCAATGCATTCTCCAAAATTTGGTTGAACGCTTCGACGGTCCCATTCGCTTGCGGATGGTACGGCGTACTCTGTTGATGATAGATCTGGAATTCCTTAGTGAGCGTGCTGATTGTTTCATTCAGAAAGTGCGTTCCCTAGTCACTCATTAGAATTTTGGGACATCCAAACCGTATCAACACATTTTTGAACAAAAAAATCACAGTTGTAGCAGTCGTGCAGTCCTTAACTAGCTGTGCTTCTGCCCACCAGATCAAGTATTATGTCGTGGTGATGATATAGCATGCGCCTATCTTCCCTTGAGGTGTGATAGGTCCCACGAAGTCGATTGCCCACTTCTCGAATGGTTGCAGCATCTTCTGTGGCTTGAGCATCATTTCATCCCTCCGTGATGGTTTCCTAGTCCATTGTCATACGTCATAGGCCCGACAGTACGCTTTCAAGTCTTGATGTAGAGTTGGCCACCATAGTCCCGTGCGAAGAATATTCTGTGCTATGGCATGACCCACATAATGTCCTCCAACAACCCCCTGATGTGCTTCGGCCAGGATCTCTCCTTTCTTGAATTTAGGTACATATCTACATAATATTTTGTCATTGCCCATTTTGTAGAGGTGCCCTGCAATAACAGTAAAGTCTGCTGCACGTATCACCAATTCTTTCTTTTGCTGAATGGAATATCCCTGCAACGCAGTTCCTGTGGTTAAGAAGTGGATTATATCCTCAAAATGGCCATCCACGATGTGCACTGCATACAACTGTGCATCCGGTAGTCCTTCCTCTAAGTTTGTGGGCTCTTTGCCGTTCTCAAATCGGGATAGGTGATCTGGGCCTACGTTTAGATGTCCTAGCTTTATGACAACTTCGAAGTCATATTCTTGAAATAATAGCAACCATCTACAAATGCGCCCCTCCCCAACACAAGCTTATTCACTAGGTATTTTAGCACAGAGTGGTTAGTATACATCTTAAAGTGTCCTCTGAGTAGATAGTGGTGGTATTTCTAGAGCGCGTATACCATCACCAAGCCATCTTGCTCAGTGGTGGAGTAATTCTTTTCAGCTTTTGATAATCATCGACTTGCAAACGAAATCAAGTGATCAATTCCCTCCGCTCCTTCTTGAGTGAGTACTGCGCCTAATGCGATACACGACGCATCGACATGCACGTGAAATTCGATGTCCCATTTCATAAAGACCAATATAGGGGTTGATGCCATCTTTTCCTTAAGCATTTCTAGACTTTCGTTGCATTCCTCATTCCAGCAATAAGTAGCATCCTTCTTTAGAAATTGTTCCATTGGTGTCATGATTTGCACGTAGCATTTTATGAACTTCTGATAGTAACCAATGTGTCCCAGTGTAGCACGTAGTTGTTTGACACTTCACGACGCTTGTAGATTGAGTATGATAGCGATCTTCGCCGGATCCACCATCAGACATTTCTTACAAACCACATGGCCGAGAAGGTTCCCAAAGGGGACGAGGAAAGTACACTTCTTCAGGTTTAGCACAATCTAGCGCCATCGGCAAGTATCCAGCATTAACCGTAAGCTCACGGTATGTTTCTTAACTAGCCTGAATATGGTCCAATCATCAAGATATACCTCTAAGAAATTGTGTATAAATTCCTTGAATGCATCTACCACAATGCGGGAGAATATGGCCAGTGCATTACTTAGTCCAAAGGGCATTAGCGTATACTAAAAACTGCCCCATTTGGTGGCAAAAATTGTTTTACTCTTGTCCTTTGGTACGATCTTGATCTGGTGGTACCTCGAGAAACCGTCCGTGAAGGAGTAGGCTTCCTGTCCACCCAAATTTTCCAGTACCTCATCTATAAATGGTGTCAGAAATGGATCATTAACACATGCATCATTGAGCTTCCTGAGATCCACGCAGATGTGAATTTCACCCTTCTATTTCTTCTCCTTCACAACCATAGGACTTACCCATCAGACTCCTCTAATGGTTCAATTATTCCTGCTGTAAGCATCTTGTCCAACTCTTCGTGGACCTTCGCTTTGTATTTTGGATTTAACCGGTAAGGCCACTGCTTAATTGGCTTTGCATCCGGCTTCAGGGTTATCTTCATCATTTCCAGGTCACTGAGGATCCCTTTTAACTCCATGATTTTTGTTGGGAATAAATCTTGATATTCTCAAAGAAACTCGACGACCGTTTCCACCATGGCATCGTCCCAATAGTCCCCTAGTGTTGCATACTTCGGCTCTTCCTCCGTTCCGATGTTTACTTGTTTCATTTCTAACAGTGCGGTGATGTCTAGATCCTCGATTACTGGTCCGTGCACCTTCTGACTCCCCTCTCTTTCCGGAATATTGATGTTTCAAGGGTCATCCTCATCATCTTCTACCTGCACATTGTAACATTCCAGGGCCTGGCTCCGCTGTCGCGACTAGTCTGGCTACACGATTTCTTCTGGTTCTAATGGTATTTTGAAAATAGCGGCTTTCACCATCTGCAACGCATCGTCCACAGTATCCATCCATTGATCTTCAAAGA
The DNA here is from genome assembly GCA_000404065.3 of Pinus taeda. Taxonomy (NCBI): domain Eukaryota; kingdom Viridiplantae; phylum Streptophyta; class Pinopsida; order Pinales; family Pinaceae; genus Pinus; species Pinus taeda. The sequence goes on along the minus strand of APFE030631545.1, from coordinate 61,945 downwards.
GGAATGTTGACAGAAACCCTTCGTGCAGGATATCCCATTCGCCTGTGCCATGTCGGAGTTCTGTTTCAGTATACCAGTTCCTTGGAATGATGTCCAAGGTATGATAAAATAAGTGTACCCACTTCGGTTGAGGCTCCTCTCCATAGGCTTGGACACATCTAGTAAGGTGCATGCGCGGGTCATCACGTCCATCATATTTCTTCGTTATGCATAGTTCCGACCTCCCAAACCTTATTTGCATCATGTGCTTACAGCCATGCCAATTTTCAATGGTTCCTTCATGTGTGCCCCACCAACGCGCAAGCGTTGCGCACAATGCCCATTTCAATGCATCACACTGTTGGTGCTCTGGTACCGTGCTTTCAAACTTGGTCAAGAATTCATCTACTACTATCAGCCCATCATACATCGGCAGTTCACAATCCTAAGCTCTAACGCAATACAACGATTTAGTCACCATATTGCAATTGAACATGGTTGCTCCATTCAACTGGTTATGCCACCACTCATCTTCTTCATCTGAATCTTCAGTGTAGGACTCGGCATGCCCCCATGATATTATCCCTTCTGTCGTCGGATTATTCCACTCTTGATTTCGTGCAATAATTTTGTAGATAAAATCTAATTCATTATCACTTCCTTCGTCGCCCATGGGTTCAGTGTAACGCAGTCCTTCAGCCAGGTCTAGCGGAATGACTACACAGAGCAACTTCTTCTCAAAGATCATTTTCCGCTTCTTTAAATTAATGACCCCATTCATATCGGTGGCCCAGTCTATTCCTAACAAGGCAAGGTAAGGGCTACTTTCATCCATGATTTCGATTACGTCAAAGTCCATTCGGGTGCTCGCACCTTCTATATCTACCGTAATTCCTTGCAGTCTCCCCATGGGCAGGATCTTTTGTTGATTCGCCATCTGCAATTGAATAAGAGACCATTGTAGTGTGGGCTTGCCCATGCGCTCCCAAGTCTATTTAGGTAGTACATTTGCATCTCAGCCCAAGTCCAGAATGATCTGATCCATCTCATAGTCACCAATTTGCGTCGTTAATTGCATTTCCCGCCCAGTCTGTGACGCATGTTTTCCCAATTTTCGAACCACGTGAGGTTCACTCGACCCTGTGCACCTATTTATCAATTCTTGCAAGCCCTTAACCACCCTATTGTTGTGAAGAAATTTCGTACATGTCTCTAAAAAGGTAGTCAGCATCAAGGGATCCCTTTTCAGCTCAGGTTGATACCTACTACCTGGGGTAGAGACCTCCGCGAAGCTCTCCCTAACTTCCAAACATGTCCTCTTGCAACCCCCTGCATCTTCCTTGGTTAGTTTCCCCTTATCCTCTCCTGTGACCGTCCCACTTCTGAACATCATGTTTACGTTGGGGTCTTCTTCGCATGGTTCGGACCTCATCATCTAGACGTTCTGTGTCGTTGTAGGTTATGCTGCCCTTTTCTCATGAATCTGCACTATCAGTGTGGGGAAATCTATCATTTCATGATCAAATTGTTCGTAGTAAGGGCACGATATCGTGGTTGGGTTGGTACAGTCCCACGTGTAGTGTCTTGGTCCTCCGCAGTTGTAACACATTAGCTGCTCGCGACCCCTTCTTGGTGCTATTCCTCCCCGTCCTCGTCCATGTCCTTGGAACCCACCGCGTGCTATCACCGCAGCTGGATCCTGACCTCGCAGTTCAGTCTTCATTCTGTAGGCAAGTGTCTGGTCCATAAATAATTGATAACTACGACAGTCTCGTTCCTCGTGTCCCACCGATCTGCAAAAGTTGCAAAATAGCTGCTAGGGGGTCTGGTTAAATTTTGGCAGTAGATGACAGTTGTCCGTGTTGTGCTTTCCTCCCACCTGGCATATTGTGCACCAGAGCGAGGGTGTCATGCTTGGCCCTTCTTGTGCCTCTAGTCGCAACGGTATTGGTCCCCCCATGGCCACATAGTTCACAAAGACCAGACAGTGATCTTTATCATGACCCTGGCTTCTACACTTTATACACCACACTTCCTCCTAGGCTCCTGGGTAGGGTGCCTATTCTTGTTTTAACTTCTGCATTTCTAAACACAGGTTTTGTATTTGCGCGTGGATTTTCTGAACTCCCAACCCCGGATCTTGTATCGGATTTTTTTGCAACCTCATCGCTACCTCTAATGCTTCAGCTTCGGTTGAGATCTTTTGCTGTGATAGAGTCGTCCTCAGATGTGGTGTCAGTGATGCCACAAACCACGCACAGTGCTGCGCATTCGATAGCGTCATGTTCACCTCACAGATTATACTTTTCAATCTCTAATCTAGATCCCATGGAGTTTCACTAGGCATCATCGCGATCTCCTTGAATCCTATGATCGACTGCGTTTCTGATTTCGGTTGGCCAAATTCTTTTTTCAATTTTTCCCGGATCTCCATTGTTCCTGCATTTGGGTGATTGATTGAGTACTTTATATACCATGTCAGTGCTTGGTCCTGCAGCACGCTAACTAAGGTAGCCTTTTTTATGTTATCATTTGTAACTCCATGCGCTTCCCATACCGTCATTTCCACGAACCAAAATTGTTCTAGATCTTCGCTTGCTGCTCCTTTGAATACCTGTAACTGGATCACGCTCGTCATTTTTAACCTTTAGTTTGCACATCGGTGTACTATGAACTTGTACTGCTCTTGATCCAATCAATCCTCAAACTCTTTCTCTGTAGGGTTCCAGCGTTCCGACATTAGACATCCCTTAGACAGATCCCAGTCCTAGCAACGAAACCATTTGTTGGCTTATTGGGCCCTAACCCAGGTTTGGAAGAGTTATTTGGCCAATCAAATCTCGTAGCTACTGGCCCTTTCAGCAACAGCCCGCAGGGCGTGGAATGAGGTCTCACCTGAGGTAGTAGAGGAGGGTGCTAGAACCAGGTTTCCACACACTTGGGATGTCTTGATGTGGTTAAGAAGGTTCGTGCACCATCCTGTGGCTTCGTGCCACTCTGCTTCGCGTAGATCCAAACCCAGGAAAATCCTTAATACTTATTATTAATGAGCTGTTATAGATCATATCTACTTTCTACAGTCCTTAAGCAAACATTTAATAGAGATAACCAATTTGTGTACCCATAAAAGTTAGAGATTTTCATAAACTCATAAGCATAAGTGCACAAATCAAACAGATATATCAACTATAACTTAACCAGATCCACAATATTTCAGATTCAACACAATATTTCAAAACCAACGTATCTTTATTCAACTCTTTCGCCAATACATCCAGATCTGCCCTATCCGCTTAGCTGCAGGGGTCTGTGCACACAGCTATGGACTCTACCAGGCCTCTGCACACACAGCTGTAGAGCCTCTATCTACCCACCAACACCCTTGAGTCAAACTTACAGACACGGAATATACTATAGATCCATAGCACTAAGATCCATTCAAAACCCCAAAAAAACTACTTTCTACCCTTAGAGCCTCGCTCTATCAAGCCGACTTACTTCCTATTATTCTATATTATTTCTTGGGTGGAAAACCCTTTGACTTGACCTATTACATTTTGCGCTCCACATATTTCAGAGTTTTACAATATTTTCATCCTAACTTATAGGCTCTAATTCCCAAAACTGTTACATGTAACCTCCGCTACCCAACATGCTTTATCTGACCTTTTAAGACATCCTTGTCCCTTTTGGCTTCTTCAAGTTCCCTCTTCAAAGAGGTGATCTTCTTTTCTTTATTCTGCTTTTTCCATTTGTTTGACTTTTCTTTTTCCTTTTCCTTGAGCTGGTTTTTCAAGGTTATTTCCCTGTCGTTTACCTCTAGTAGTTTCCTTTCAGATCCTCAACTTCCTTCTTGGCTTCATCAAGTTCCTTATCCTCTTCAGATGATTGAATCTCATTGATTTGAGATCTAAGTCAGATATTGTCAACATAGGTAAAATTCTCACTATCATCAATCTTCTTCTTTTCATCCTTTAGTTTTTCATGTTCATTGTGAAGTATATCATACATGTTTCTAGACCTCTCCTAGTCATGTGTTAGAATTTAGACCTTCTCTTTGAGTGTTTGAACATCTGCTTCAGAATCATTAACCATATTGTCAAAAATAATGTATGCTATGGATCTGACTTCAAGTTGTTAAACTTCCACTAAAGGACCTGCTCTGATACCAACTGTTGGAAATACTGAGAGGGGAGTGAATCAATATTTCTTATTATTTTTGAAAATTCTTCAAAAAAAATTATAGCATCATTATAAAACCATAAAGAATGTCACATTTAGAGTAGTACACAAGGGAGTTTTCTTTAACAAGCGTTGTATTATGTAGTATACAATGTACATACAATACTTTCTAGGAGAACCTGGAAGGAAGTGAAATACTCCCGAGAGTTTTCCAAAAATATGGAAGGAAGAAAAATGCTTAGTGAATATTGGGCTCCCATACCAGGGATAATGGCCCAATTATAATTACTGCTCACTGCTACATCCATTGTCGCCTCTGCTGCTTACTGCTTCCCATTGATGCTGATGTTGTACATATACTATTGCTGCCACTACTACTCACTGATGTTGCTGCTACACATATACTGCTGCTACCTCTGCTTCAACCCTGCCTCTCCTTCTACTGCACCACTATTGTCACTTGTTACCTCTGCTTCTGCTGCAATGGATCACTACTCACTCTCTGTCCAATATCTTATAGTTGTCAATTCTTTAAATTCTATACACTATCCATTACTACGCTCTGCTGCGTTTACTGTTGTTATTGCATATGCTGCCTCCGCTTCACTGCCTTTGCGATATTTGTCACAACTTCTAGAAGATCATTTTTGTAATTAGGGTCACTGTCAACCATCAACACTAAGTTAATTCTATTGTTATTGCCCATACATCAATTCCATGTATCAAAGTGTCACTATGATGCCAAATAAATTTGCTATAGGCAAGGGTTTGTTGTAATGTTAATATCACTGCAATATCAATCATAGTCATAGCAAACACCACTAGTAAAGTGATCAATAGCATACAACCCAAACAAGGATATAGTCCTAGTGTCTCAGATACAAAATTTTGGGCAGTAGAATCAACATTCATTGACCTAATCAGGCTGTAGTGAATAGATCCAATTGTTGATATATAGGATGCTGAATACTTTTGATAAATATGCTTCAATATCTTCCTTTTCAAAGATCCAGTGGGACTTATGTAAATGCTAAAAATGTTCTGGGTTTAAATGCTTCAAAATTTCCAACATAGGCCTGTAGAATAATGCTTAAAGTATCTCTTGCTGGAGCTGAGATATTCCTTTAGTCAAGTATGATCTGATGTTGGTTACAAGCATGGGAAATGTCGAGTTTTATAGGAACTATATCGGAGGTCGAATGCTTCATAATCTATTAAGATGTGCATCAGAAATTGTCACCAAATTGTAAGGTGTTTCCTTAAGATATTTCCAAAATCCAAAAATGCTTCAGCCAATAATGTGCATCAAAGAAACCACAAATAAAATTTAGGTGAGGCCGCAACTATGAATGTCAATCTTTTGCACGTTGGAAACTACAAGAGTCTGCAACCAAACAAATTTGTTTGTGATATAAGGTAGCTTCAAATAGAAGTTGCAGGTAAATGACAAACTATCTTAGGACCGAATACCAATTACAATGGTGCCAGTGAAAATTATGTTGCAATTAGGGCTCTTGTCCTAGCCCAAATGAATGTAAGACATCACAGGAACAGGGTTAGATATGAGGCCAAAAGGACACCACAAGAAAATCTAAATTTTATCCAAAACCCATAGAGCCGTGGAGCAATGATTCATTGTAACAACAGCTTTAGGAAGCTAACAATCATATCCCTAGAGAAAAGTGAATTCCACCCACCTTATACCCATGACGAAAAGAATAAGATTCATGCCTAAATCAGAACTTCGATGACTCCTTAAGATATACTTTGAGTACTCCTGGCCATAGGGATTTCTGAAAATTAGATGTCCGTTTGATACATGAGCAAACAATTTTTTGAGGTTCATTGCATGAGACTATGCTTAAATCACACTCATACGCCCAACAGATGTACATTGGTAGCATACTTGGTGATTTCTTAAATAATTTTATTCTTAGAATGACAAAATTTGTCCTCTAAATAATATTGCAACCCTTTGGAAAACAATTTATCTTCATGCTTGAACTAGATGCCACTCGTTCGCAAATGGCGATGAATTCACTGCTTATGGATCCAACTATCATTTTGTTTCCCTGATCTCATGGGACAATCCAAGAACCTAGTCGATTTCACACAGGATGTAGACACACTTATCACAGAACAAGTCACTTTGTCATGTCAGGGTCGTGAAGAACATCACCTGCAATAAGACAAGGAAACCCAACGAAAATCCTTTCCAGAAAAAAAATAAAATTAAAATCCTTTCATTGTTTCTGGCCGCAAGTATTCACGTATTCTCCTTTTGAAATTAAATATGTCCCCTTTCAATAATCTGCAAGGATACCCTAAGGCAAGCGAAACATAGAACCCAAAAACTTATTGGCCGCAGAGAAAAACTTCACAACTTTTGCTCGGTGTATTTTTCAAGAGCCAAATAATGTGCTTGTTTAATCTTATGAAGATCCTTGGTTTATATACACTTTACATGAGTGGAATGGATGTCTCTAAATAATTTAGGGCCCATTTGAATTTTTGAAAATAAAATAAAAAACTAAAAGTTAAAATTTGAAATTTTACCCCCTTCCTTTTTTTAAGAAAAAAAAACTTTGAATTTATGGAATTTAATAAAAAATGATGCCACATCATTTTTATGGCCAACTCGTCAACCTTTTGGGGCTTTGGGACCAAAGCCTGGGGCCTTAATTTCAACTAGACATATCTTACAAACTGTGAGGGTCCACAGAATGCTCCATATACCACAGGAATCAACAAGCTGAGAAGAATATAATGGCAAAGGTCTCCGAGACAGGCTCACTGATATGCTGTGCAAAAAACATCAACAAAGACAGATTGTCATCACCATCCAAGGAACTCAAACCCTAGTGCCAGGGTTTCAATCAACTCTATCATCCCCTGCATGCCTGGTCATGCTATGACATCAATTACCTACTTAATCATCTTACAACTACTCCCACTTTGACATCAATGACAACTTGTTCATAAATGGTGTGATGGCGTTCTCTTGCTTTGGTTGAGATGGATTGCTAGATCATTTTGAAACTAAGTGGGGTGGTCTCAAGAGGAGACACAAGACCTAGGATTCCCTAGACCGGTGAAGGTGGGATTGCGGTAGATCCTAATTGTGTATGCCCTCATTAGGTTGAGGAATCCTCGACTGGTGAAAGGTGGGATATACGGTAAATCCAAGAGGGTGAAGCCTCGTCAAGCCTAGGAATCCTCGACTAGTGAATGGAAGGATATACAGTACAGCCTAGAGGTGGATACAAAAAAATTCCTCATAGTTTAGGCAGAGAGAGGCGGAGGCATCCATGCTTGTTTAGGGCCTAGTGATGGGGAGGGAACTATGATAAAGTTAGGTTGTATTAATGATGATTTTGATCCTAGGAATCCCTTGGTGGATATACGGTAAACCTTGAGGAAGCCCTGGTTGGTTTTTCTTGTGAGTCCCACATTCATGCTTGGAATATGACATTGGGGTGATTGGTTGAAAGAAAGATTTGGTTCAACCCAATCTATGGTTGGGTGGTTCATGGAAGTCTCCAACTTTGTTGGATTTTTCATATGTAATAATAGCTCTTTTCCTCTTGCGTTCTATGTGTAAATTTACTTGTTATTATATGGCTTTAATGGTTGTTCTATCCCTATTGTTTTGTTGGTATTTTAATGTTTATAAGCATGTTTCATGACAATGATGATGTATGTCTCTCATCATGTTTTGATTGGTAAATGAATGAATGATGAATGTATAACCTAATATATGATAATGCAACTATTGTGATAAGTCATCAATCCTTCTTGATGAATACTAGATAAGTATGAGAGCTTTCTACTCATATCTATTTTTAAGACACGTAGATTACATTCTCATGACATGTTTGACAAAATTCCTATCATGGCTAGTAGTGGCTAGGTCAAGTCCTTGTTCAAGTTTTGCATTGATAGTCATGTTTATACTGTTATTGATCATTTCTGGAAGTCTCATGGAGTTTTGGGAAAAGACCAGAGTCCTAGCCCTATAAAAGTGGCTCAGAATTTAGGGTTGCTGGCACAAAAATACTTTAAAAATACTGCAGCCGCTTAGATGCATTGTTGTGGGAGCGACCAGAGGCTTCTAGCTACACTGATGGCTTGTCAAGGGAGTGACTGGGATGATAGGTCAGTAAAATGACAAGTTGTCTTAGGGGTCAGGCATTTGGGAGTGTTGGTTGTCTCATGAAGGTTTTCTAGCCCTCGAGGAAGGTTAGATTGGTCTTATTTCATCGGTTCCACTTCCTTAACTATACATTGGGAGTTAAATAACATCATAGTAGCCTTTTTTCACATGTTTACCTCAGTGGACCAATTAGCCTGGGTAAAAATGGGGGGAGGGTGTTACAGAGTGGTATCAGAGTGGTTTTTTTCTCTTTGGGGGATGTCTAGTTTTTGTTCTCTTTGGGTGTTATCTACACAGAGTGGTATCAGAGCATGGTTCACCCCTTGAACTAGATGGGTGGAATATGTTGGCCATATATACATGTAGATTTCATATGTGTTCCTTATGTTTGTGGACTATGTGCTTGTTGTGTATGCATGGTGGTGGCCATGGTTGTAGTTGTGTATGCATGTGGAAGTTGTAGTGTTGTTGCTGGAATGTGGTTGAGTGCATGTCAGATTGAATTCTCTATGCATATAAATGTCTATATGTTGTTATGCATGCATTTTCATGGCTATGGTCATTGTGCATGATGACATGGTATGTAGTGGTTATGGTCATGCATGGTAATTTGATTATGGTTAAGATGAAATCTATATATTATTATGATTATGAATATACATGTATTGTGCCAATCCAATTGATATTGCAGATGAGATATCCTCCCTAGAGATATATTGAGGTGTGATGGTTATGTTTATGTTTTGGTTTATTTGACATAGTATGCTAACAAGAAGAAGGTCAAAGATGACTAGCAAGATGGTAGACTACAGTTCACGAGATTCTCCCTATGGATCAGATGAGCAACATGGTGTTGCGAAATATTCTGACATAGTAGACAAATTTGAGAAGTTTGAAAGTAGAAATAAGAAGTTTCAAAGAAGATAATGACATAGTCATTCAGGAACAGGAGAAACAAGTAGAGGTTAATGCAATTATTCTTTAGAGTTTGTCAGATTTGCAGAGACAGGGACTACTTAGGATCAACCATGGATAGGAGGATATGACTAACGGGGCATATGGAAGTAGATATCATGGTTGACACAGGTAAGATAGAGATCATAGGATCAGAGATGAAAATATTTTGGATACTACAGATAGGAGAGGTGATGGACACAGGTTCTATTCTAGTTCTGGTTCTGACAAGCACTGTGATTGTCACCGTTATCATCCTTACAGGAGGAATGACAGGGGATATTTTTTGGATGAGTTCAAGAAAGAAAAGCCACCTATCTTTGATGGATATTTGAAGAAGTTGGAGGATGCAGAGGCATGACTACTTGGGATGAAGAAGTTCTTTGAGCTGCACGATTACACAGAGAATATGAAGGCTAGAATAGCAATATTCGGCCTCAAAGGGAAAGAAGATATTTGTTGGGAAGATGTGAAGAAGTTCAGAGACATATTGACAAAAGAGTTGAGTTGGCATGAATTTGAGAGACTATTCAAGAATAAATCCTTATCAGAGAGATACTATGATAGTAAGGCTAAAGAGTTTTATGAGCTTGAGATGGGATCAAAGATAAATGATGAGTATATGACTAAGTTCTTGGAGTTATTGAGGTATGTATCATATCTTAATGGTGAAAAAGCCAAATTTCAGAGATTTGTCAGTGGATTTCTGTTAGAATTTAGATATCAGATTGAACATGATGAGCCTCATTCGCTTGAGGAAGTCATCAGGAAATTGAGGCACTTTTATGAGCAATTGAAGCGTAGGAAAAAATCTCAATAAGTTTTGAAAGGGAAATACAAAGCTAAATTAAATGGAAGCCAACAAGAACAGGACCTCAGAATGCAAAATAAAATGAAAATGGTGCACCTTACCAGAAGTTTAATGTAGTTGGACAGGGACAAGGGTCACAATTTGGAGGAAAACAACATAAAGGTGATGGTAAGGGGTAGTTGTAGTGTTGGACATGTGGTAAGGAGCATCTCAAGAGAGATTGTCCATGAAATTAGGGTGGTAGGCTTCAGATTTACAGTGCACAGGAAGTGCAAACAATTGGGGATGTTGGGCAGAGCATTCCACAGATCTATGGAGCATTCGATAACAGGTAGGAAGATCACCAGGCATATATTATCGAGATGGATGGTAAGATTTGTGATCAAGTTATTTCTATTTTGATTGACCCTGGATCTAATTATAGTTATGTTAGTCATAACCTGGTGGATAAGTGTGGTTTGAATAAAGAAGTGCACATAGAATATTGGTTAGTACAATTGGCTATAGGTACAAAGTAAAGAGTTCATAACTGGGCAAGAGCTTGTGCATTCGATTTGAATGGTATGCCTACATCAACACATTTGAATGAACTATAGTTGGGATCATATAGTAGGCTTTTGGATGTGGATTGGTTGTACCTTCAGAGGACTAAAGTGGATTTTCATGACAAAACTATTGAGTGGCTAGATGACAATGGAGAACAAAGAATCTTGCAAGGTAAGAGGAAAGCAACATCAATCATAATGGTCACAGCTATGTAGGAAAAACATAGTCATAGGAAAGGCTGTGTGTTATTTGTAGTGCATATTTCTAGTGATAAAGGTAAGGATGTTGAGGATGTGTAGTATTGAACAAGTACCCAATTTTACAATAGCGTCACGATGCCATTCCTTTAGAGATTTAAGAGTTTCTGCCTCACACTTTTTTATTGAGTTTATGCTAGGGGCATCACCAACATCAAAGGCACCTTACATGATGAGCACAACAAAGTTAGCATAGTTGAAGTTGCAGTTGAAGGAAATGTTTGATAAGGGATACATTAGGCTAACAATATCGCCTTGGGGTGCACCGATATTGTTTGTAAAGAACAAGGATGGTACATTCATGTTATGCATTGATTACAAGAAGTTTGAAAATGTAACCATGAAGGAAAGGTATTTGTTGTTGAGGATTGATGACTTGTTTGATCAGCTTAAGGGAGCTGCATTGTTCTCGAATATTGACTTAAGATCTACATATCATCAGGTACACATCAAGGAAGAGGATATTTACAAGATTTCTTTTCATATTAGGTAGGGACATTATGAGTTTTTTGTAGTTCCATTTGTTTTGACTAGTTCTCCAGCTACCTTTATGTGCTTGATGAATAGCATGTTGTGTCCTTACCTGGACAAGTTTGTTATTATATTCATTAATGGAATCTTGATTAATTCTAAAAGTGAGGAGGATCATGCTAAGCACTTAACAACAGTATTGAGATTACTAAGAGAGAATAATTTGTATGCCAAGCCTAGAAAATGTAGTTTCTTTTAGACAAAGGTACATTACTTGGGGCATGTGGTCATCAAGGAAGGCATAACAGTGGATCTAGAAAATATAAGGGCTATCATGGAATGCGAAGTTCCAAGAAATGTGGATGAGGTAAGATAATTTATGGGGCTAGCAGGTTATTATTGGAGGTTCATTAGGAAATTTTCACAGATTTCATATCCTAATACATCATTGTAGAGGAAAGGTGAGAAATTTGAATGGATAGAGGAATGTTCAGACAATTTTGAGCAATTGAAGCAGTTGTTAACAAATGCTCTAGTTTTAAAGATTGTATATCTAAAAAAAGAGTTTGTGGTATACACATATGATTGCAAGAGAGGACTTGGAAGAATCCTAGTGCATGAAGGATACATAGTGTGTTATGAATCAAGGAAATAGAATGAGCATGAGAATAATTATCTGAAACATGATCTTGAGTTGGCAACGATCCTCTATGCACTGAAGATGTGGAGACACTATCTTCTTGGTAGGAGCTTTGTATTAATGAGAGATCATAGTGGACTGATGTATCTATTTAACCAACTGAATATGAATGCTAGGTGTAACACCATCCTCCCACATCTACCCAAACAATCATCTAATTGGGGTAAACATGTGACGAGAGCTCACTATGATATGATTCGACATCCCAAGTCATGTTAAGGAAGTGGAACTAATAGAAACACACCATACATGCATTCAACATCATCATTAAGACCCTCAAGAACCAATCCAACTAGCCCCTGGGTCCCACTGAAATTTTGGACCACTTGCCCTTTGGACGCTCTCATGCTATGGGCATTCCAGAGTTCAGGACCTCTGGACTCTCTCATGCTATGGGCATGCCAGAGTCCAGGGACCTTTGGACGCTCTCACAGTGATCCATATTTAAATAGGAATGCAACAAATTACAGATATGACCACAAATATAGAGATGCAACATAAATAATACTTCATTTCATTGATGTAAAATACTGAAATATGCTTACAAACAAAAATGGAAATAAACTAGCTAAGACGATGGTAGCTTATCTCTGAGAAGAGATGTGGCGGCTACATGCCTCTGAATTGTCTTACAATGAGGCTCGAAGGCTTTTTTATTGTTGAGAAACAATGGAAAACCCTAAACATCCAAAAGCCTAACCCTAGGAGATGAAGCGCCAAACTATGGGCCCCGTTTTGGGTAAATTGGTACATCAACTTCCCGGGGTCGTAACTTTGGCATACAATCGTTGTTTGACGCATGCAATACCTCGTTATAAAGATCTACCCGAGGACTACAACTTTTGGGTGAAAAACAATAGTTCATGGACCCATGTTGGTTCCAGTTTTCCCAAAAAACATTGTTTAGGGCCTCAAAATGGCTCTAGAAGTTCAGGACCCGAAATATTGCCAAAAATAGTAAATTGCTCTACAAATAAGGAACTGAAAAACTAAAAGAAAAAATGGTGGAGGTCCAAGTGGAATAGGTGAGTGGCCACCAATATCCACCTGGATCACATAGGCCTGCAAGCCAGCATCCAGGGACTATTTTTCACAGTGTTGTGCTAACATCCCTGGGATTTGAGCCACTTTTCAGGCCTAGAACCAAGGTCACTGCCAAAAATTGAATGTCATCTTTAGAATAGTAAAATAACAAGGAAATGACAGTATAAATGCAATCACTTGAATGAGACGTTGACTGGAACCCTACTAGCCATGACAAGAATTTCATCAAACATATCACGAATATGTAATGTATAGGTGTAAATAATAGATCTGAGCATAAGGGTTTCATACTTAGCTGAGAATCACTAAGAAACATTGATGCCTCAACACATCAACTTCCATTTCATCCATTAGGTCATAGATACATTTTTCATTAATTTACAAGTAAAAACATGATGAGATCCATACATAGCTATTGTCATACAACAGATATATAACCAACACAACAGTAGCATAAATACCAATGAAATCACAACCATATAAACCACATATAACCAATATAACACTCATAGAATTACAAGGATAAATAACCTTATATTTATGATGCAAAATCCAAACTCGAGATGGGACTTCAACGTTCCACCCGACAATAGAATAGATAAGCTAAATCTCTCTTCAACCATTCACCCCTATGCCATATTCCAAGCATGAACATGGGATCTCATAGAAAACATCAATAAAAAACCACCCAAGGCTTCCAAAGGTTATCCACCTCAACCCATCAAACAGTAATTCCACCTCATGGTCAGACATCACAAAACCATCATCAGATTGGTCTCTATCCAAGCATTCTAGGGCTTCTAGAGCGTTTTTCCAACCAAGGGTTCCAGGATTTAGTAACTCAACCCATAGCTTTTACTGGGCTTCCAAGAGTAGTAACTCAACCTACCAAGGGCTTCTAGAGCATTTTTTCCAACCAATAATTCCCAGACTAGTAACTCAACCCAAGCTGTTACAGGGCTTCCAGAGAATTTTTCCAACTACGGTTTCCAAGACTAATAACTCAACTCAAGCTAAGGAAACATGAGAACCAACCAAAACAAAAAAATGAAAACAAATCCACAATCACCATGGCTATCCTAGAAATGGAAAGACTGGACAATCCACTATCAATCCTGAGCATCCTCCATATAAACCACATGCATATGCCATGCATGCCAAAAATAGTGAGGAAAACATACATGCAAATCAAAACCTGCAAGAAAAATCTGTTGTAGTTGTTGATCCCGATGTCCTTTTGTGCTTTACTGCTCTTCCTTTTCCTTCTTACTCCAAAAATCTAGGTATGCCACACCCTCCAAGGGTGCTCCAAGAAAACTCAAGTATCCAAGAGTATGAGAGAGAGAGAGAATAATGAGAGAGCTCTAAATTTGAACTAAAAAAAGGTTACCAACTGATCCTCATAAGCCTTTTTATTAATGAGGCCTCTATTTTCTTCATTTTCCATTATTTTCCTTCATTTTCCTCCTCACATGTAACATGTGACCTTTCAGCTCCTTTTTCTGCTAATTTCCATTATTTTCATAAATAAATGTGCCAAAAATGTTATTTTCCTTTCCAAAACCTTAGGCATTACCTTTGCCAATTTCCTTAGCCATTAATAACCAAATGAACACCCACACTAGGATGTCTTGCCCAACATTCAACTTGGAATAAGTGTCCCATCAATTGCAGTTATTATTTCTTCTTTTATTAACTTTTATTACATGGAGTTTTCACTAGGGATGTTACTAAAAACCCCCCCTTGGGGGAACACCGTCCTTGGTGTTCAACAACACCTATAACCATAAAGATGCTATAAGAAAAATATATTTCTGGTGGATCTTTATAACTTAGCTTGATGCAATATTTACAATGATCAACCTGTAGTGAAGATAACCAACATGAAAAAATAACAAAGATAGCATAATAATGACATGAAACCCATACCGCTTATTGGAGCTTTATAACATAGCTCATGACAATATTTACATCCATATACATATGTACATATACCAAACATCACCAAAACATATACCAAGACATATACCAAAATTGCTTTGCCTCAACTGGAAAACAAGGAAGGATACATAGCCTGCATCTGATCTGCCATCTCCCATGTAGCTTCATCATGCCCAAAGTGCTTCCATTGCACCTTAAATTTCTTGATTGATTAGTTTCAAAGCATGAACACCTTTTTATGAAATATACACTAAGGCTCCGACTAGAATTATCCATCTGGTTCCACCTGCAATACAGATCAGTCAATCACATGATCAACATCTGTAACATACTTCTTAAGAAATGACACATGGAAAATATCATGGAGTTTCACTATCGAAGGCAGTGCAATTCGATAGGCTACTGGCCCAATCCTCTCAATAATACTGAAGGGTCCACAAACCCATGGTGCCAACTTGGCACATGATCCAATCCATAAGGAGCTCTTCTTCAGTTTGATGCACAAGTACACCCGTTCCCCAACCTGGAACTCCCTAAACAATCTGTTCCGATCTGCATAGATCTTATGCCTATCCTATGCTACCTTTATATTCTTCTTGATCACCCGCATTTCCTATTCCATGTCTGCTAACATGTCTGGTCCAATCATTACCCTGCTAACTAGATCACTCCAACTGACAGGAGTATTGTAACTCTTCCTATACATTGCCTCAAACAGACTCATCCTCAAATATTCTTGACACCCATTGTTGTAAGTGAACTCTTCTAGTGGAAGGTACTCTTACCACTTTTATTGTTGGTGCATCACATGCATCCTCAACATGTCCTCAAATATCTGGTTGACCCTCTCTGTCTGTCCATTTGTGTGTGGATGATAAGCTGTAATGAAGGACAACTTTTTGCCAAAACTTGCAAATAACTCCTTCCAAAACTTGGAAGTCAAATTTTCATTCTTGTCTAACACAATATTCTTTGGAACTCCATGCAATCTAACCACATCCATGACGAACACCTGTGCTACATTGCTAGCCAAGAATGTAGACTTCATTGGAATGAAGTGCGCAACCTTTGTCAACTTGTCCACAAAAACCATGATGGAATCATGTTGTCTCACTGTCCTCGGGAATCCTGTGATGAATTACATGGAAATGGATTCTTATTTCCACTATGTATTCGCAATCTTCTATAGCAATCCACCTGTATGTTTACACTCTACATTCACACACTAACAATCAAAACACCTAGCCACAAACTCTATTACATCCTTCTTCAGGTTCAGCCAACAATAAAAATCTCTTGATTATTGTCAGTGTCTTCTGATAACTGGGGTGACCTATATATGGTTTCAGATGAAACTCCCTCAATATCACCTTCTTGATCTCACTACTATCTGGCACATATATCCTATCTCTGAACCTAACCAATCCATTTGTCGTAAGGAAATAGTCCATATCATGTGCACTTGCACCTATACCTGTATCTATACCATTACCTGTACCTCTACATGTACATGTAACTATACATAATACCTATACATGTCCCTTTACATGTGCTACCACTTGTACTTGTACTAGTACTCTGCTACAACCTGTGCACAATCTCCATATATCTGACATCTCGTTGACCTAACTTAAAGATACTATCATGTAAGTTTGTCCCATAGGAGCTCATAGCTGCTAAATGATTTACCTGTATCCACCTTCTAAGAGCATCTTCTAGTCTGTTCTATTTACCTTTGATATACCTGATCTCAAAATTGAACTCACTAATCGTAGCCAACCATTGAGCCTGCCTACCATTCAAATTCAGTTCGTCAAATAGATACCAGAAAACACTATGATCACTCATCAATACAAACTTCCTTCCCAGAAGACAGTGCCTCCATATATTCAATGCATGTATGATCGTTACCAACTCAAGATCATGTATGGGGTAGTTATTCTGATGCTCATTAAGTTTTTCCGACTCATATAATACCATCTTTGCATCATGCATAAGGACTCCACCAAGTCCTTTATTTCAAGCATTTGTGCATACTACAAACTCTTTGTCTGGATCTGCAATCTTTAACACTGGCGAATGTGTCAATAACTGCTTAAGCCGCTCAAAACTAGCCTCATACTCCTCTGTCCATTCAAACTTCTTACCTCTCCTCTACAATAATGTGATAAGATAAGAAATCTATGAGAAGTTCCTAATGAACCTCCTATAATATCCTGCCAACCCCATAAAATATCTCACCTCATGCACATTCTTAGGATCTACCCACTCCATGACGACCCTTATCTTTTATGGATCTACTGCAATGCCTTCCTTGCAAACAAAATGTCCCAAGTAATCTACCTTAATCTGGAATAAACTACACTTGTTGATCTTAGCATACAATTGATGCTCTCTCAACAACCTCAATACTGCTGCTAAATTCTCATCATGTTCTTCTTGATTTTTAGAATATACCAATATGTCAACAATGAACACAATAATAAGCTTATCCAAGTACGGATACAACACACTATATATCAAGCACATAAATGTAGTTGGAGCATTAGTCAAACAAAATGGAACTACAACAAACTCATAATGCCCATACCTAGTCTGGAAGGTTGTCTTGTAAATGTCCTCTGCTTTGATGTGTACCTGATGATATTTGGATCACAGTTCAATCTTCGAGAACGTTGTTTCTCCATTCAACTGATTGAATAAGTCATCAATCCTCGGTAACAAATACCTATTCTTGATGGTAACTTTGTTCAATTTCATGAAGCCAATGCATAATTTGAGAGTACCATATTTCTTCTTCACAAATAATACCAGTGCACCCCATAGTGATAAACTTGGCCTAATGTATCCCTTTTACAACATTTCCTTCAACTTTAGCTTCAACTCTACCAACTCAGGTGTACTCATCCTATAAGGTTCTTTTGATGTCAAAGTTTCCCTAGCACCAACTCAATAGAAAAGTCTACCTCCTTGTGAGGTGGCAACTCTGAAATATCCTTAGAAAATATATTCTTTAACTATTGTAAAACTGGGTACCTGCTCAAAAAATATGCATCCTTAACTTCCTTACCCTTATCACAAGAAATTTCCATTGCAAATAATATACACCCTTTCCCGCGACTGTGCTTTGCTTGCATAGATGTTACCATCCTAACTGATGTGTTTTTCTTCTTACCCTGTAAGACTCTTAGTTCTCCATTGTCATCGAAGCACCCAATGGCCTTGTCATAGCAATCCACCTTGGTTCTATGAAGGTACAACCAATCCATGTGTTATAGCTCCAAGTCTCACTCTTGGGGTTTGTGATGCTGCACTCATGTCCCAGGGCAACCCTTCCTTCCAGACCTGGTCCAAAATTTAAAAAACAGTTTTTTATTCCCTATACGTGACACTGCCCTGAGCTAAACACGTGTATACGTGGGTCTGTGTATACCCAACCCATGTATATGTCTTAAAATACTTAAAAAAAATTAAATCTCCTTAATTTCAAGCGGAGATTATGGGTTTTACCTACTGATCACCTGTTAGTGCCCGTGGCCCAACTGTTCCCAACGAATTCCCAACTAAAAAACTACTTTAGGAGAAGTATAAAAAGGCTTCAATGGGAAGGCCTAAGGGAGGAGAGAAGAGAGAGAAAGGTTATTATGCTGAGATTTCCCTGACCAGGTCTGAAGATCCTTGTGCCTCCTACACTTCCCCCATTTTTACAGGAAACCCTTGTTTCCTTGTGTGATGATGTCCATCTACTACTTGTGATATCATGGAGTAAGTCATGGAAGGAGTTTGTTAAAGGCTTGAGACTGGACGAATCCAGAGGACGATTCCATTTGGAGCGTGCGAAAGGTCGACTCAGGTGAAATTATTCCTTTCTGTACTTTATTTTTCTATAATAAACGAAACACATGTCTTTGTTCCTAATATAAATCTTCTTCATGTTTATGTTATCCATGTTATGATTCACATGTGAATGGTTGTTTAATTGCATAATTAACTACCTTTCTTTATAATATGAAGATGATTTCTTTATAATATTTAGTCCATATACTGATGTACTTTCTTGAATTGGTTGTTTTGCAGGTCAAAGGAGCGAAAGGAACTCTAAGAAGGGTTTGGACCCTAGAAGGACCTTCTCAAACATAGGACCTCAGGTATGCCCCTTCTAGTAGAGTTTGCATATATTAGCATTATGGTTGTATGGAATGTGTGTTTCTTTGTATAAACAACTTTTAGTCTGCTAGGGTATCAGCCCAAGACCCTAGGAGAACTTTTCCATTAACTGGGGAAAACACCATTGTTGTTCCTAGTTTGGATGTGTTCAATCCAATCAGGGCTCAACTGTTTGTTTGCTTGTTGTTGCTGTGTAGTCTGTTCCTATAGGAACTTGAATTGTAAGTTTGGTTAGTTTCTTCAGACTGTTTTTTATTTTTTCTTGAAATCTTTTATATACACTGTTTTTCTTTTTTACAGAGGCATATATATGCATGTTTCCTTAAGTGAAACTGCGTATATGCATGTTTCCTTAGGCACAATCACATATACCTGCAACTGTACATCGATACAGTCGCGTATATCTTGCAATTTTCAATATTTTTAAAATCTTTTTATCTCTGAAGTCTATCTGCTGGTTTGATTTAGTCTTAAATAGTTACTTTCCAGTGTCAGTTGTTAGTTTTACAGCAAGTATCTGATTTCAAATTCTCTCTGATTGTGAGAAGTGTTGGTCTTGTTTTTGTTTTTACAAGCGTCATCGTTTTTTGCTTAAGCACGCAAGATTTCTTGTTGGGAATCTTGGCTGCTCTGATTCATCGGGGCAGGAAGATTGATCTCAATCTTTGTGTTAAATCTTGTTTTCGTGACCTTTTTGTTTGCTTGACAAAACTGCTTTTGTGACCATCTACTTTTCTTGTTTCATGAAAGTTGTTGATTGACACTTTGTTGAAAATTGTCTTTTTGATCTTTTGGTCTTTGTTGCCAAAGCTTTCATTCCTTCTTTTGATTGTTAAGAGCATCTTTAAACACATTTCTTTTTGCTGAGTTTTCATCCATTGTGTGTTGTCAACTTGAAAATGTGTTTGTTGCCTATTCTTCAATCATAAAGTTTCAGTCTTGTTGAGAGAATTTTTGAAAAGACATTTTTGTTTTTGCTTTTGAAGAAAACTTTTTGAAAAACTTGGTTTTGCTTTCTTGAACTTTGTTTTGATTTGGTTTCCTTTTAGTGAATGAAAGTGCATTTTTGTTTGTCTTGAAACTTGTTTTTAGTGTTTAGATGAAATGAATGGTAGCAACTCATATTCCATCTAAACATTTTAAGGGGCAAAATAAAAATTGATAAACAAATAACTTTCATTTCTTGATTTAGAATAGTCTTAAGTCTTGCATCAGCATGTACTCATTGCATTAGGATATATTTGCACATCTTTTTAGGCATCCATAGCTTTGTTAACTTTTGTGAGTGTGAAGCGTGAGTAAAAGAGAAGAAAAGAAAATTTGTTGTTTTTCTTCAAGTTCCTCTGAACCTTGTAGAAATTTCTTTTCATCGAAAAACGAAAAAAAGTGCATTTGCATGTAGTTTGGTTTTTATTAATTTCTTTTGCATCAAAAAACCACTAGTTTCACTTCCGCTTATCCCTTGACTTAAAGTACAGCCCATTTAAAAACAAGCGCTAATTAAAATATACTAGAACTTTTTATAATTGTCAAGTTAGACACACCAACAAATTTTAGGATATTTTAGGGCCATGGATTAGGCGAGTGGAGAGATAACTCTCAAAGGCCATTTAAACTGTCAAACATAGGAGTTTGAATAGTGAGTGAAAATACAATAGCGTTAGGAAGAATAGGAAAGCTCTGGATTTGGGAGTTAAGCACGAGGGTTTTTGAAGACAGGGAAGAGAGATACCCCCTCTCCTACTTGTCCGATCTTACCTGACGACTGTTCCGCCTGGCTTCTGCAACGAGTTGGTATCCATAGTTTCTACTCCTAAGGATCTACACAGGTGGCTGCGGAGGGGAATCTCGTGGCACCTGAGTTTGACGTTGTATCACTCTCAATGGTACTACTGGAGGGCACCCTTGCGAAGCTTGGGGGCTTGCACCAGCACAGGTTGTTGTTAGGAGGTCAGCGTAACTTCCTCTGTTACCTTCACTGATAGGATTGGGCCGTCATTATCCCAGACTACCTTCGGAAGGCCCCTTAATTCACTTTCTTGTATTTTTTGTCCGGTCCTAATCACCCAGAGTGGAAATACTTGGAATTTGTTTGACTGGATCATATCTTTTAGGGACTTTATAGTGTGTTCTCTGTGCTCTTAGTTGGCCTAGCTTTCAATTTTTTGAGTCTTTAGTTAGATCTTAATAAAAAAATCAAAGTGGCTGACCGATCACCTAAATGGTCTCGAAGACTTCGTGGTCTTTCACCACCAAGTTTAGAGCCTTCTCCTAGAAGGCACAGAGGTAATACTGTTGGTGGATTTCATCCCACGGTAGTTGACACATCAGGGATTGATCCTCCTCTTGGGGGCATTAGTGTTCAAGTAAGGCCTAGCACTTCCGTAGAACAAGAGAGGAACACTTCAGTTCTTTCTCGAGTTCTCTTTCAAACAGAGAATAACATAGAGGTAGAAGAACTCTCAGAGTCGTTAGCAGCTCCAAATTCTCCCATACCATCTAGCTATCCGGAAGTATTACAATACGTTGGGACTTCGACGCATAGACCATCAAGTCCAGGTCACATTACACACTTACCGTTGATGACCACTACTAGAAGCATGGCTTCTACTACAAGTGCTACAACTATGCAAACTCCAACATCAGTACAAGGGGGAGGAACAATTTCTATCTCCTTTGCTTCTTTGTTTGGGTCTTTTGCTAGCACATCTTTAGTTGGGTCTACCTCCATTCCTTCCACGAGTGGAAATTCCCAAACCAATGCTTTTAGTTCTGGATTTTTCCCATTTGGCACCCATTCACAGGGTATTCCATCAGTTCCGTTTAGTACCACCACATCCATGAATGGTGGATCGGCTTCATTCCAGGGTTTTCCTTTTGGAAGTGGTCATATACCACATTCCAACCCAACAATTGGATCTATGCCTTTCTCTTCTTTAGGACAAAGTAGCAATCCCTTTCAAGGTTGGACTAACCCTGTGGTTAGTGGCATGGGAACTGGGAATCCGTATCAGGGGTTATAGACTCCTTATAATCCTTTAGGATGAAGCTTCACCGATTATGCGGTCGGAGTTGGTCAAACTCCGAATCTTGCTGGATCACAAGGCTTGCCTTTCAGTTCAACTGGTTTTGCTGGTTACTTTGGGCAGCCTGGTGCCTTCCAAAATCTAGGCCAATCTTTTCAGAACTTTGGGAGCTCCGCCCAGTCTAGGTGGAATCCCCAAGGTCCTCCTAGGCTTCCATTTCTGGCAACTTTGAACTTGCCAGATCTCACTAAATTAACAAACGATCCAATCAAACACAATCCAGCCTGGCCTCCAGTCCCAACCAAACTCCCTTCAGACATTCCAAAATTCGAAGGGAAGAGTGGTGAAGACTCAGGCGACCATGTAACCACATTCCATTTGTGGTGCTCATCTAACTCCCTTATCGATGACTCGGTTAGGTTGAGACTTTTTCAATGCACCTTGAATGGTAATGCAACCAAATGGTATATAGAGTTGCCAGGGGCCAGCTTTACATCTTTTGCCAACTTAGCTAATATTTTCTTAAATCATTTCCAGTTGCCTGTCCATTATGATGTCGGAACTGAACTTCTGGCTAATTTTTCGTTAGGACACGACAACTCACATTTCTGACCACATTCAGGAATGGAGACGGAGAAAGAGGCTCATTAAAGCCAAAATCCCTCCGGAGTACCATCTCGAATGGTTTTTGAAATCTTTACAACCTGAGATCTCTAAGGATGTCTCCATGTCCGGAGCCTATTCTGAGAAGCAAGCCATTTTTAGGGCCCAGCAATTAGAATTGATCTACTCTCAGTCTGGGATCCTACAAAAATACTTGCCAGATGCTCCTGGGTATAAGGTTGATATAGCCAAGTCGAAGCCAAGTCCCCATGCGGATGGTATCGTTGGATCGGTAGACACAAATGCGGCGAACTTGTTGGGCCAACTGCAGCAGTTGTCTTTACAAACTGCTTCTAACAACCAAGTCACATCGTCTAACCCCTCGTCTTCCCAACCCTCTTCGATTAATGTCGTCCAATCCAACCCCAAAGGAAATCAAAATCCCAATGGGAAGAAGAAAGGACGAGGTAAGAAAAAGAGTCAAGATGGGAAGACTGATGCAAATAATCCTGGCAATAATGCTGGTGGTGGTAGAAATGAGTCTAAAAAGAAAGTCAAGTTTCCATGCAAGTTATGTAGTGGAGACCATTTAACTCATCTCTTCCCCAAGATTCAAGATGCTTAGCGCTTATTAGGGTAGCAAGGGACTTCTAGTTCTCAAGCTGTGTTAACCAACCCTTTTCCCGAAGGGAAGCAACTTCTTGATGGCGTGAGTTCAAACCCTGGTACCTCTGTAGGGGGCAACCAGGAAGGGGACAAATCATCAAATGTTTTCATGATGGGTTCTCACGCTAATGTGACCACATGGTCACACGATTATGGTGAAGGTGAAACTTCCAAGGGTAAAATAGTTCCCGAAACTAACAACCCACTTCATATTGAGTGACCCTCTGTCGAGACTATACCATGGGTACCAAAGGTTCTGCTAAACGCGCGACTATCAACCCTAATATTAGGGCAGCCCAGAATTACTCCATTCCTGAGGATCTGGCTCAAATTCCATGTGCTATGTCCACTTTAGAGGTTCTCTAGTCATGTCCTGCTCAAAGAAGTGCCTTGCTATTGGAAATGGGGGCAGTAGATCCAAGTAATTCCTTAGCTCTCACTTTTGATATGAATAATGTCAAAAAGAGACTTCCTCATCACATGGCTTTCTAGATAAATTCTACCTACCAGAAAACGAATATTTTTCGGACAGTTATAGATGAGGGAGCTTCCACGTGTGTCATGTCTATGTCATGCTGGAAGGCCATTGGATCACCGTCGGTTGTTCCTTCACCTACCCTCTTGACAGCGTTCGATGGTCATTATCATAGGCCATACGTGATTATCCCTGCCTTTCCTATATGTGTTGGAGGGAAGGTTGTTAATATTGAAGTAGAAGTCATTGATGCTAACCTAGACTATAATCTCCTCTTAGGAAGGAACTGGGTATATGAAATGGAAGCCGTTGTTTTGACTCTATTTTGTGTCATTTGCTTTCCTCATGAAGGGAAAATCGTTAAGGTTGACAATTGGATTATTCTCCAGTTGATCCTTGAGCAACTTCAGACTCTACTGTTCCCTTAGTAGATAACCCCCGTCCACCTACTGAGAATCTAGGAGTCGAGATGTACTCTTCATTGATGGGTACGTTTGATCTTCTCCCTCCTATGGCTAGAATAGATACAATTTCATACTCCAGGGACCCTTTACGAAAAGAGTTTATTCAAGCTCGTTATTTTTCAGATCTTGGACCCTTGTCTTCATTTGCGATCACATCAGATGATGGCAAGGTGGGTGAAATAGAATCTCTTACATCTGCAACAGAGCCTAGATGTGAGTTTATCACCAACTCTACAGACAACCATTCTACTCTTTCCTTTGAGAATGAGATAGATGGTGATGTGGCTCATCCTCGGAACCTTGATTCCACGTCTGCGTTGGATTGCTCAGATATTGTTTTTCCATCTGAAGAAGCGATATTCGAAGCAATGATGGTTGTAGACCGACCTTTGGAAGATTTACATCGTCAGTCATGTTTTCATTCCCCTTTGTATGAAGTCGAATCAAGGTCCTCCAGTCTGACTAGTGATGTTTGTACGGTCCCTTTGGCTCCAACACAGTGACTTGCCGAAGGAAGTATATTGATTGGTTTGATAATTGTACCGATAAACATCCCTAGGAGAAAATGGATGGAGTCCCTTGATGGGCTTTACCTTAAGGAGTACTTTTCTTAGCAACTAGGCAATGGCTTCTTTGTTCATTGTGTATATTTGTACATATCACATCGAGATTTTTTGATATCAACACTTTTTGGTCTGCTGTGGCAGGTGTTGATGGATGACTTGGTCTATTTTGGATTCGCCGATGGTGCTAGTCGGCACACTTGGAATCTCGCTTCCGCAGCTTGGGCACTCTACTATCCAACTGGTCAATTGATGGTATCAAGGGGCATATGCATTGGTCCCGCTTCAAATAATATGGCTGAGTATACTGCCATCATTAATTTACTATCCGAGGCAATTTCTTATGGAATTGACTCGTTGGTAGTTTATCTTGATTCACAATTGATAGTGTCACAATTGAACAACATTTATCGGGTAAGGGAACCATGTTTATATTTCTAGTATTTAAGGGTGAGATTGTTGTAAAGGTCATTTACTTATATTAATTATTTTCACATTCCAAGATCTCATAATTGGTTAGCAGATTCTATTGCTAATCAATCATTAGATTGGCACATCAATCATTCATCACAATAAAATCAAGCATCAAAAAGTTGAATTGTATATATATATATATATAGATATATCATAAAACATCTCGAGTGTACATAAGTTTGTCTACAAAATATACAAAATTGGGACTCAAATTCCCATAATCATGTCCGATATATCTAATGCCCCGGCTCAGGATGAGCGGCTAAGTAGGTAGCTATCGCATTGGCTACACGCCTAAAAGTGTGAACCCAGTCACGTGGCATGCCAACCACATGACGCTGCATATCCTCAGGAAGGTCCTCTATGGCAGCCATCAGTACTCGCTGAAATAGTCTCACCAAGTGTCGCTGAACTGTATGTAGAAGTCGTTCTGTATCAGCAGCCGCCTCTTTGGCTCCTCGACTGCGCCGTCCATGCCGCGGGAACCCATCTGGTCGTACCGGCCCAATATCTAGAACATGATCATAATAGTAGTAATTTGAATCCCATCAAAAACATTTTTCAAAATTCATTATTATATTTGAAAAATCCAAAAAAAATCATAAAATGAAAAAATACTTACCAATGTCGCCCCATGTTGTTGTCGGTGGTACTACTAGATCGGGATCTCCTCGGAAATCCAACCCAGCATAAGGGTAGTCATCTATGGCGATGATCTGTTGATCCCACCAGGAAAAGAATTCATCATCAAATGCAGTCTGTGGGACGTCCCCACCCCCTAGACGTTTCATCAGGTCGGCCCACCTGCCCATGCATGGATCTCGTGGGGTGCTGATGGAAACTACTACCCTAGGGCGGAGTGCCGGGACCGTCACAAAAAAGAAAGAACACAGAATAGTCCCATATCCAAAGTTTTTGGTCTGCCACCTCTTGATAGAAGTGAGCTAGCTCTTCATGCTAGCCAGAAGAGGAGCACACCAGTCAAATATAGTGGTGAGACAGTCAACTGCCACGCTCATGGTTAGCCGTGATGCCTGGTACAAAGAAACTAATCTGTTCACTTGAGCTATGGTGAACAGGATTATCCTCAGTGGTAAACTCGCCACATGCGTGATGGAAATTTGACTTCAAACCTTCTTTCGATGTCCCGAGCAATATATTTGTACGTAGTCCTCGATCGAGAGACTACTCCATGTCCTGCCCCGGGAATGTACTACCTCTCCCCTTCGGGAAAGGCCTGTGATGAAATATATATCTTCCACTTCTATCCTGAGTGGCATCTGGTCAATCATAAAGGCATCCTCCTTGATATGCCAGTAATCAATGAGCATCTCAAGCATATGTGTGTTTGCTTTCATATTCGGAAGTTTGAAGAATTTAAGCAAACCACATCCCCGTAGGGCATCCAAAGCATCAGGATCATTCATGACCTCATCATCCACTGTGGTATGCTCTCTTTCTCGCCAAGTGACCGACATCTTGGAGAAAAAATGATTTTCAACCATTAGTTTTTTTGTTTAAAATGCTCGCGGCATATACGCGGGTCGCTTTGCACACAGTCGCGTATAGGGCCCGCATGTACACGGGTTGCATATTACCAACCTGTGTATATGCAATGAAATTTTTGGCAAAAAATTCAACGGTAAAACATAAATTAAAAATTCTAAAACTAGTCACAATGGATTGCAAGACAAGTATAAGAGTTATCTGTGGATTTTGGAAGAATCTGAACGGTTGAATTTGGCGTATGGAAAACTTGCTTCTTTTGCTCAACTTCTCTACTCTCAAACTCAAATGGTGAAAATGGTGAGTCCAAAAAACTCTTTTATAGGTTTTGAAAATGCAAAATTTTTTCAAAATTTTATTTTGTTTGGCCTCCTGTAACTTTTAACTTGGGAGCTTGGAATGTCGAGAATGGTTTGATTTTCAGGACATTTTGGACATTTTTTGATAGTTTCGAGACGGTCCCATGACTGCTGACCCGTCATGGCAGGTATCGTCTTCTCACTGGCATATAGGCTAGGGAAGCCATTTTTCCATTGCATTATGCATACTAGCCTCCATTTGTCAATACATCTGCCATAGGGTCAATCCCATCGTGTTATGGTTCGTAAGCCATCTTCACTCGCCGATTTTTTAAATCATGACACAATGGTAGAAGCCATCCTTTACATGGGCATCGTAGTTAGCACCTCACTGACATTTGTTGCCCATGTTGCTCTGATCTGAGTAGGCTCGGGAGTCCTCTTTAGTCCCTCCATGACTTATGCGATGAAGCCTCATTCCTCTTTGCTTCTTCGTTTCGTTCTGGCCTTATACCCTAGAGGCTCCTTTGTGTTGAGTTGTACCATTGCATTACATTTTGACCATTTGCACCTTTTGGCCTTGAGCTGGCTTCACTTGGACTCGTGTTTAAGCCAACTTTTGACCATGCCGACTGCAAAATCAAACTTGCATACCTTTAACTTCTGCAACTTGACGCACCTTGACCCGTGGAAGGAACACACCTTTGAGTGTCACTGACCAGTTTTCACCTCCCCGCATTGAGCATAGGAACATTCCAATCCCAGGAACTAGATCATTTGTTTCACCGACACTCATTCCTTCCACTATAAAATAGCATTCTTTTATTCTTTTTCCAACTTAAAAGAAAAAGACAAAAAAATTATATATTCCAAAAAATAGCAGGAATGGGACAATATTTCCATTTATTGTTAGCAGCTAGAGTCAGTCGTGTCGCCCTTGAACAAAGCACTCAAAACAAAGTCTCCTCTATTTGGGCAGGATTTAGTTTGACTTAGGTACGCCTTAACCTTGTTATTGAGTCAGTCCTCCCCCGATTAGTTATCTCTTCCAATCATATGGAGGGTTCGTTCATGCCTTCTGCATGACAAACTTATACAGAGTCATCATATGTTGCCACATGGTCACATTTGAGTCGTGTTTTTTGTTCAAGGGAAGTTAGCCTGAGTCGGCCTCTCTGCGGTGTATCTTGACTCATTTTTCAGTCAGCCATCCCTGGTTGTCAGTATCATGTCTATCATCACATCATTTATATTGGTCCTTTACTCATGCCGGTTTGAGAAGGTCTCCATTGAATTCTTGCTGGCGGGTCTTGTCCTTATCGACGACAACACCTTCCTCTGAGGACAGGCCTAGAGCTGCACCCTGGCCCTATTTTCATTATTGATAGGTCACCTTATGCTCAGCATCGATCAGTATCATGGGTCTTTGACTGAGTGGTTTCCCTTGTGTTTAACATCAACTTATATTATCACACATTGGGATTCGTGCAGTACCTTGGTTTCCATTTGACCCTATTGATGGATACCTCACCTCTGTGTCAGCTTCCATTATTGGTTGGTTCAAAGGGTTTCTGTCGTGTGCTAGCCACATCTTGTGTACGTCGGAAACGTACTTCGGTTAGGTTACTACATCTCTTTCGTCCGATTCCTTCCACATTATTGGCCTACGGGTTACACTCGCGCTAGATTGATGAAGGATGCCTTAATTCCTTCCTTCTAGCGGATCTTTCCCTATCGACTCCAACTCATTGCTCTGGGGCAAAGAGCTAGAGTCCATTTGGTAGTACCTTGGGGTTTGTAGTCATTAGTGGCAGATCCTTCATTATCGACAGTGGGAAACCATCATTGTCTCCTGATCGATAGATTCTTACAGGTGTTCGACTCCAACTCATCTATTCACACTTGTTAGATTGTACTAGGTACCTTGACGCTCATTATCATTATCAGTGAGTAGTCTCGCGTTTGTTAACGGTATACATAAATTACCGGTAATCAAATGATTTCTCACATGGTCGACTTCAGATCATTTATTCCCATGGTGTAGAAATGTACCACAGTAGTTGGTGAAGACCTCATGTTATATCAGCATTCATTGGTTCACTTGACACTTGCTCCTGTTGCTACTAATTGATACCATTCCACCTTATATGTTGCAGTCAGTCATGGCGACATTCTATATGTTGGCACCTAAGTTTGCAGTGTAGTACCATCCTATTTCATCATGTTCAGTTGGTACCTTTTGTGATCAGTTTTCGATATCAGTGATCCGGTTCATCCTTCAGCATCATTGACATTCTTATATGTGATATTCAGACATGTACTTGTTCGATCATGATCAGATAATCCATTATGTTTTTCTAGTTCTTTATACTTGTATACTTAGTGGATCCGCTTGTACTTGATATGCGAACATGCTTTACTTTTTTGAGCATGGGTATGCCCGCCTCAAACAGTGTTTCTTTCTGATCTCCTTTTGTGGCTTGGCAGGCTGAACTGTGGTGAAGTCCTTCTCGGTTTTTGACAGATTTTCTTTCCATGTACTTACTTAATACATTTCGGCCATCATGTACCCCTTCTGACCTCATATATTAGGGGGCATCTGTTATAGCTCCAAATCTCACTCTTGGGGTTTGTGCTGCTGCACTCATGGCCCAGAGAAACACTTCCTTCCAGACCTGGTCCAAAATTTAAAAAATAGTGTTTTATTCCCTATACGTGACATTTCCTTGAGCTAAACGCATGTATACGCGTGTCTGTGTATACCCAACCCGCGTATATGTCTTAAAACACTTAAAAAAAATTAAATCTCCTTAATTTCGGGTGGAGATCGTGGGTTTTACCTGCTGATCACCTGTTAGTGCTCGTGGCCCAACTGTTCCCAAAGAATTCCCAACTAAAAAACTACTTTGGGAGAAGTATAAAAAGGCTTCAATGGGAAGGCCTAAGGGAGGAGAGAAGAGAGAGAAAGGTTATTATGCTGAGATTTCCCTGACCAGGTCTGAAGATCCTTATGCCTCCTGCACTTCCCCCATTTTTATAGGAAACCCTTGTTTCCTTGTTTGATGATGTCCATCTACTACTTGTGATATCATGGAGTAAGTCATGGAAGGAGTTTGTTAAAGGCTTGAGACTGGACAAATCCGAAGGACGGTTCTGCTTGGAGCCTGCGAAAGGACGACTCAGGTGAAATTATTCCTTTCTATACTTTATTTGTCTATAATAAAAGAAACACATGTCTTTGTTCCTGATATAAATCTTCTTCATGTTTATGTTATCCATGTTATGATTCACATGTGAATGGTTGTTTAATTGCATAATTAACTACCTTTCTTTATAATATGAAGATGGTTTCTTTATAGTGTTTAGTCCATATACTGTTGTACTTTCTTGAATTGGTTGTTTTGTAGGTCAAAGGAGCGAAAGGAACTCCAAGAAGGGTTTGGACCCTGGAAGGACCTTCTCAAACGTAGGACCTCAGGTACACCCCTTATCGTAGAGTTTGCTTATATTAGCATTATGGCTATATGGAATGTGTGTTTCTCTGTATAGACAACTTTCAGTCTGCTAGGGTATCAGCCCAAGAACCTAGGGGAACTTTCCCTTTAACACCATGCCCAATAATATATTGTATGATCCCAATGGTAATACATTCAAATGTGTTTTGGTAGGCATACCATTCAAATCAAATGCAAAGCTCTTACCCAATGATGAACTTGCTTCTTTGTACCTGTAGCCAACTGCACTAACCAAGATTCTGCATGAAATTCCTTACTCAAACCACACTTATCCACCAAGTCAGGACTAATATAGCTATAATTAGATCAATTTTCAATCAAAATATAAATAACTTGGTCACAAATCTTACTGTCCATCTCAATTATAGATGCCTGATGGTCTTCCTATTTGTTATCCAATGCTGCATAAATACGAGGAACACTTGCTATAGGATAAAATGCACGGTGTATGGAGAATGAAGATACCCTCAAAGGTCTTCGTGAGACCTTTGGCATACTATAAGATTATCTAGAACCATCACAAAGTTACATGCATGTTCATAAACAATAACTAATTATCAAAGTAGGTAAAATAGATTACCTCAAGCCTCCGTGTTGATTTGCTGGAGAGAGCAATGCAACTAGGTGGAAGTCCCCTGAGCCAACTCCAGATCAAGTCTTGCACATAGAAGAGACAAGCATAATCATAGCATACAACCTTGATTACTAGTACATGAATACATAAAAGACATCTAGTTACACATAACTAAGCTTCTCATGCTAAAAGGTATTGGACAAACAAACAAATGAATGATAGTGCCAACACCACGGAGTAGACAGTACAACTGCAGTTCTATATTAATGTTGGAAGAGTTATTACAACCATCGATTGCATCAGCCTTCCATTACCCCTTCAGCTTCTCTCTCTCTCCCCATTCTTACGAACTTATTATGATTTGAGACAATGCTCGACAATCAAGTATGCCATCCTTTCAAATAATCTGACCTCTATCACCATAGCCCTATCTTTTATTATCTAGAAATTGAGTTAGGGTTTCCAAGTTCCTCCGTGAGTTCCTTGGGGTAAAAGCAATGAAGTTTCCATGTTTTTAAGCTCTTTCCCATTTGCCTCCTTCATTAGGATTAGAAATCCTCCAAATAGGTCGAAATTGAGATGTTTCCTTGCTTTTCTTGAGCAGATTTAGGAGCAAATATCTAGATATTTATGAGTCAATTCACTCCATTGACCCTTAGAACTTCATTAGGATCCACTAATGATGTTCCCGAACTAACAACTAGATTTAGTAGGGTCACTAATGCACCCTTAAGCTTACAAACAAGCTTTATAAAGTAGTTTGTCAGTGTATAGCTAGCATTAGTGTGGAAACAAGGCATGTGATCTTGGTCTTTGCTTCAGCTATCATGTCTTTCCCCTCTGAGCTGATGAGGGGGTCATTTTGTTGTATAACAAATGCCGCCTAAAGTGTGAGATCAGAGGCTACGGTGATGGCCAAAGTACTTTACTTAACTGTAATTTTCCTTCTTCAACAAAAATAGAGAGAGGATTAGAGCCTCAGGTGTTATAGGAAACCTAATACAACACATATATATAAAACTACTAAAATCATGTCCTAAGTCAGGCATTCCCATCCTCAGTAGCTATGTTAGAGTGATTTTCTTATAAGAGATATATGACAATGTTGGCCACCAATAAGCATAATCTAGATTCAATGTCATAATAGGATCATTCTGATGAGTTGTCTCCAAAAAACAATATAGGCAGCTTGGGAGAGGAAACAAGGTTGAATGATGCAAGCCTCTACCCAAAGTCTTGATTTCCGCTTCACTGAAAAACATAGATAGATGCATGTGAATATATGCATTGATGTCGAACATGCACAGAATCATCTGATTACTAGTCAATAATGGAGACCGTTAATAGATGTGAGGAAGGCCACCAATACTAGTGATGGTCTCCAAGATGCACATTACAATCTAACGAGTTTGAAAGAACTTTTGGTTGTCGAACACCCGTAGAATCACTTAACCAAGAGTCAATAAGAGAACCGCTAATCAAACACAAGCTGACCTGCCACTAATGTCTGCAAGTATCAAGGTACTAAATGTGTTTCTGGGTTATCTTCCTAGATAGAGTGTTGAATTCGATAGGAAGACACTTGTCGAAAGGTAGGCAATAATGTGTCCTACATCAATCGACACAAAACAGGACAAGAATGATTTGTTTTTTGAGGAATCTTTGAGCATTGGGTCTAAACTATAGAGGGCATGATGAAAGGATATGCTTGATGGGTTGATGAAAGAAACAAAAGGTTAACCCTTGAACAATAGAAGGCATGACAATGGTTTTAATCATGCAGCACTAGACTCATGAACACCAAAGAGTGTTAGGATACAGAGATGTAAGAACATCAGGGTATTTAGGCTAAACTCATAGGATGGTAGGATTCATATTGAGAGGTCGTCACAAGGAAGGTTTATTTGAAGGAGTGCCATGTTCAAGGGAACGACTACTTCCAAACCATGCTTTCTAATATTGAATGTAGTTGTATTGTCTACTTTCCCCGTCTGATTAGTTTAGTGAGTCCAGATGGGTAAACTCATGATATTTTCATATTTTAAGAGTCTGAAAAGGACCATGAAAAGAGCGACTCTATGCCTTATCTTATTAGTTTAATGAGTCCATATAGGCAAACTCGTCGATATTTTCATGTTTTGAGAGTCTGAAAAGGATCGTAAAAAGAGCGACTCTATAGCTTGTCTGTTTAATTTAATGAGTCCAGACGAGACAACTCGATGGTGTTTTCATATCTAGAGAGTCTGAAAAATATCGTAAAGAACGACTCCATGGTGGTCCCTTTGTCATAGTTGTTACTTTTCCATGAGTTAATCTATTGAATGCGGATAAAGAGAAACCCATGTTCAATAGATGTTGACCTCATTTTGTTACGAGTACGAGGAGACAGACTAAACTCATTTTTCATCGTGAAGTTTTAATGAGTCACGCGACGACAAACTCAATACCTTCATCAAATTTTAATGAGTCAAATGGAGAAAACTCAAGGTATCTTTTTTAGTTTATTAAGCAAGGAAAAAGAGGTAAAAGAGATGCTCATTCCATCTTCGTAGATTTAACAAGCCCAAAGAAGGGGAAAAACTCAGGGATTTTTCGATTTAAGAGCAAGAAATGGTCCCAAAAAAGTAAGTGCTCTTGTTGTTGCCGTAGATTTTTAACGAGCCCGGTGATAAAAACTCAAGATTTTTTAGTTTAAAGAGCGAGAAAAGTACCTAAAAGAATTCTCGGGTCATCTTTATAAATGTTTAATGAGCCTAAATAAAAACTTGGGGTTTTTTTGGTTTAGTGAGCGAGAAAAAGCGCCTAAAAAGAATGCTCTAATGGTCTTTTTCAGTTTAACGAGCTAGAAAAAGAGCAAAAAAGAGTTGCTCAGACTGTCGTTGTATGTGATTAATGAGCCCAACAATGACAAACTCGAGGATTTTACAGTTTTTGAGAGCGAGAAAATATCCCATAAAATAAAAGCGCTCCTTGAGAATTGCATGCAACTTTTACTACTTTTCATTCTTGAAGGTACTTTCATCAAAAGCGGAAAAAGTATAAAAAGCAGCAATTCCTATCCATATGGGTTCATGGATGATAAAAAATCATGGGGAATGGACTACTTCCTCTTTAATGATTTCAAAAAATCATGTCTCCAAAAATAAATATAAGGAAGTGTTTTGAGCTTTCACATTCACCATTTTCACTATTTGGGAATTGTGAGAGCATTTTGGAGATAAAGAGGAGCAGATTTTCCGTGGACCACTACAGGAGATCCAGATGATCATTCAACATGCCGTCAGTCCCAGGTAGAGGCTAAAACTTTTCTCTATGCATTTCTTAACCTTTATTGATAGTTTTAGGGGTGGATTTTTGCAGATCTGAGGTGCCCTAAAGCAATGTTTGCACACTGACAACCTCTAGATGGTCTGTAGGGAGCGTTAAACGCCCTGTACGACCTAATGGAGGGAATTAATCCTCCATGTGTACTATTGAGGGAGTGTTAAAGTTTAAGGGAGAAATTTAAAACCTCATGCAAGGATTCCTGAAGCTACTTTTCCCCATTTTGACTGTTTTTAGGGTTATTTTGCACAAGTTTCAGGCCATAATGACTAACCTATGGAGAGAACGGGTCAATGATAGCTAGGAATTGCTGATGCAAAATGATCCAGAATGCATACTTGCATTGCGGTGCTACAGTTTACTAAAGTATGCAAAGTTGGATCTGATGAAAGGATAGGAGGATTTATTGAGATGGATTATCCAACGCTGGGATGAACATGAGCAAGTGTTTAGGATTACAGATCAGAAGCTGGGTATTGACCATGATGACATATACTTTTTAATTGGTTTGTTGTGCCATGAAGCATAGGAAAACCTCACTAGGGTTAGGCCAGCTCCACAATCTACCCTGGAGCTGGTGCAATCCTACTGCATCCCTGAGAGCAGACTAGTCAGCAATAGAGTCCCCATAGAGAGGATAAGGTCCAAGTCTATGAGGGAAATTTTATGGTTGATTGTGCAGTTGGCGAGGTCAAAGAGTCCCCATGTTGCAACAAAGGCCCAACTGTTGCTTGTAGTTGACTATGTCCAGCCATAGATGTTCAACTGGTGTGAAGTTGTGCTTCTCCAATTGAAGGCAGAGTTAACGACATGCAAGACTCGTACCCAACACAGTTTTGGGTATGGTACTCTCATAGTTTCATTCATTCTTGAGAGGGTACCTATTATGCGTCCAAGGATGAGCTTAGGTCCATTTTGTTCGAGGGATCCGAGGCAAGGACGATGGTCATCACTCGAACCTTCCACAGGAGGAGGACCGAGTCGGCATTTCTTCAAGGAAGATTTCTTCCAGTGGCTTCGTGGCCAAATTGTGATGATTGATGACTATGCTTATGAGGGCATGGACTTTACTGGCGACCTTGACTTGATGCTACCATCTGGGACCAACTGGGGTCCTCAAGGTGAGAATGATTTCTGAAAGTACTTTAAGTATTTTTTAGCTTTTGAATGTTTATGTAATGTTTTTATAGGCGAAATAAGTACTGACATGAAGCTTTATGCTTAACACAGATGTGGTGCCATTAAGACCTACAGGCGAACCCCGCCATATGTGATGAGGAGGCCAACTACCTTCTTGGGAGGTGACGCTGACAGTCATCAAGAGTTTCTGATGAACCTGCAGGGCTTGAGCATGGGTGTCCCCCCCCTTCCTATGAGGGAGATTCCCACTTATATGCAGCAGCACACAGTCAGTGTACCTGAGTGGTTTCTGGTTCCTCTTTAGAGGATAGCTAGAGCGGTTTTAGCATTTTAGGAGCAATAGGCTTTTTATAGCAAGTATTTTGGCATAGCCAATGGGTGTTTGTAGCTAGGCTTAGTAGCCATTTTGTACTTAAAACATCCAAGTTTTGGAATATTTCGATGTAAAAGACTGGATTTTGATCTATATATATACAAACATTTTGGTATTTTGATGGTGTAAATGTTTTTTAAGTGTTTTTGTAAAATTTTTAACTTAGTAAATGTTTACTTTTCATGCATGCTTCTATAGTGAATGAGGCAGATGCCAATCTAATACATAGTTAGCTAATGAATCAACAACTGTATTAAATTCTCGAGGAATTTGTTCATATGTGATTATTTCAAATTGACTTTCTAGGATTCGTACCCTTAAATAATAACGCAATAAGGTTGGATTGTGAATGTGATAACGATTTGTCAATTGCACAACAACTAGCTGGGAGTCTAACCTGACCACCAGATTGGATGTGTCCCTTGATGATGCTTTTGTGAGAAGTGAAATTACGGACATGTACTCGGCAATATTGTTGGTGGCAGTACCAATAAAGACTCCTCCGGAACAAAATAGTTTTGACTCAGGTGTGTAGATGACCCAAGCAGCTGATGCAATGTGCCGTGTGTGATGACTGGCACCATCCTTGTATCTTACGTATGCTAAGGCTAACAAAGACATCTGCAATGTGAGAAGAATGTATGAGACAAGTACTCCAATAAATATCAAAACAATCCAATCACACCAAAAAGGGAAGCAAAACTTATGAATACATGAAATTACAAAGCACATGCCTAGTGCAATACTAGGCATAATATTTTTTCGAATAGAGCCCATTTCTAGGCTCGGTGAGCGGGACTCCTTCCTAGTCCTACAGTTCATATGCCCATTTTGATAGGGCTTTCTTGATGACATAGGGACCTATCCATAAGGGTTGAAGTGTTCCTGCCCCTAAGAGGTCATGTTTTTTATCATAGAGCAAAACAAGATCTTCCTCTTGGTAAGAACAAGGCTTGACCTTTTTGTCATATTGGGTTTTTACTCAGTGCTTGTCAGCCTCAACTGCCAATTCGGCATCTCGACGGGTTTCGTCCAGTTGATTGAGGTATAGTAAGCATTCTTCTTCAACAGTAGTGCCGGGTAGGATTTCAACGGTTATTTGTAGGGAAGGGATCTGACACTCGATGGGTAAAACTACTTCCAAGCCGTAAGCGAGTTGGAAAGGTGTAAAGCCCATGGCAGTTTTTACTGAAGTTCGGTATGCCCATAGTGTCGAATATAACATTCGGTGCCAATCGGTTTTATGAATTCCTACCAACCTATGGATCATGGTTTTTAAGACGCCATTGACGACTTCTACTTGACCATTATCTTGGGGATAGTAGGAGGATGATTGATCTTGACAAAAACGAAGAAGCAATGTTAAATCAGACATCATACGATTTTGGAAATGAGATCCATGGTCTGTAACGATCGTGCAGGGTACACCAAAATGACAGATAACCTGATTGAATAGGAATAGTTCCGCAGTTTCTCCATCAGCTCTGTAGGTGGGAAGGGCTTCGACCCATTTCATGAAATAGTCCACAACTAATATGATATAGTTGTGTCCAACAGAGGAAATAGGAGTGCAGGTTACGAAGTCTACCCCTCATTTGGCAAAGGGGCCAATGGAGATCACTGCGTGCAGTAGGGCCGGAGGAGCATGCATTTTCTTTGTGAATACTTAACAAGGTATGGCATTGCCAGATGGCCTTAACACAATCTTTAAATAAGGTCAACCAGTAATAGCCTGTGTGCAAGATTTTATGTGTAGTAGATATGCCAGAAAGATGACCACCACATTCCCCAGCATCACAGTCATTTAAAACATGTTCCGCCTCTTCATGAGTGAGGCAACGTCGAAGAACTGTATCTGCACCGTGTCGATATAACGTATCATTAATCACTAGATAGTGTCATTCTTGGTGGCAGATGCGACGACGATTGCCTGTCGATAGTTCGGGGCGGAACCGTTGTGTTTGGAGGTAGAAAGGAATGTCACTGTACCAAGGGTCAGTGGTGTTGATAAGATAGACAGCCTCATCTAGAAGAGGATTACAGGCTATCTCGTTAGGGTCAACGATGGGAAGGTTCGACGATGGGCTATCTCCCCAAAATAATATCGTTGTTTTTTAATATATCAAAGTGCAATTTTTAACCACCAGAAGTGCATTTTTTATATATTGGCAAAAGGGTACATTTTTTTTTTTTTTTTTTTTTTTTTTTTTTAAATTTGCATTCGTTGATATATATTGTGGGAGTGGTTCTCAACGGGAAGGAGAACTATTCAGAATGGTCACGCAAAATCAAACACTCTCATTTTTAATGAGCTGCGGAAAGGAGTGTGTGTTGGAAACAGAGACAAAGAGCCAAAACAACCCATTTCAGACAAGGAATTCGCCATTTGGGAAAATAAGAACAGCAAGTCTTATGCATTGATTGCAGCAACCGTAAATGAAGAGGTGAGTTGCCGTATTTCGCCGTTTTCAAATGCTTTCGAAGCCTTACAAAAACTGAAGGAACTTTATGACTCACACTCTACACTTGAAGTTGTTCAACTCATGATTAAATTGTTCACCCTTGAATTACAAAATGACGATCTCTTGCTCTTGCAGCAGAAGTAAAATCTATTATGCATGATATAAAAGTCACTAATGTTGAACTAGACATTTCTCTGGTATATTTTCTCAAGTCACTTTATCCCACTTACTCAAATTATCTTAAGTCATTGCAAGCAAATGGAAACCTCAAAGATATTACCTTTGACTACCTTGTGAAAACATTTGTTGAAAGAGAGAAAGCTTTTGGAAAGAAGCAGCTCCTTAGTCTTCTCAAGAGGCTGTGTGCCTTGCACATAGAGAGAAGAATCTTGCTCAAGATTCTTCTAGAGGAAGAGGTGGTCAAAGAGGAAGAGGAATAAATTTTAGAGCCAGGGGGGCAGACAATCTCAAGAAGAAAAGTTAGATTTGCATTGCATACGTTGCAAAAGAGATGGATCACATGATGCATCCACATGCAAGTTGCCTTGGGACAGAATTGAGCAGGAAAGAAACCAACCCAAAGGTAAAACTAATGACAGAGAGAAAGGTAAAGCACCTGAATCCGCTCACTATGTTGTGGCACACTGTAATATTGGTGTAAATGAAGGCTTATTTAATGCTTCACTTGCTTCTTGGAAAAATGATTGGTTGCTTGATTCAAGAGCAACTTGCCACATGATTTTTAGAAGAGATTTTTTTGAAGAATTTAGTGACAAGGTTGATGGAGCAGTATACTTTGAAGACAAATCAAAACTGAAGCCATCAGGGCTTGGCACAATCAGGCTTAAATTGCCTGGTCTTCCAGACTTTCTTCTGCATCATGTTCTATATCTCCCACAGCTGAGGAGAAACTTGCTGTCCTTGGTCCACATCCGCCAACAAGGACACTCCATTCATATGTTTGATGGCAAGCTTGAGGTGAGAAAAGCATCATACCACTCACTTGTCATGACGGGGATAGAAGAAGAAAGGCTTCTCAAGCTGTAGGGTACCTTTGCTCGTACACAAAATTTCTCATACAATTCTCATTAAGAAGAAGGTACATTTCCATCAAGTTTATTATGGCATGCTAGATTTGGACACTTGAACTATGACAACCTCCGCTTGTTGAAGAAAATGGTGTTACTGGTTTGCCTACAATTTCTAGGAAACTTAAGCAATGTGATGCTTGCATTCTAGGAAAGAATAGCAAACAGTCTTTTCATGATTCACATTCCAAAGCACATAGAAAACTTGAACTCATTCATTCAGATTTATGTGGTCCAATGCCTGTTCCTTCTGCAAATGGAAATAAATATATGATGACATT
>APFE030631545.1:0-21887 GCA_000404065.3 Pinus taeda | reverse complement strand
TAATATTGGAGTAAATGAAGACTTATTTAATGCTTCACTTGCTTCTTGGAAAAATTATTGGTTGCTTGATTCAGGAGAAACTTGCCACATGAATTTTAGAAGAGAATTTTTTGAAGAATTTACTGACAATGTTGATGGAGTAGTATACTTTGC
The DNA here is from genome assembly GCA_000404065.3 of Pinus taeda. NCBI lineage: Eukaryota > Viridiplantae > Streptophyta > Pinopsida > Pinales > Pinaceae > Pinus > Pinus taeda. Next base: position 21,734 of record APFE030631545.1, on the reverse strand, counting down.
AGACAAATCAAAACTTAAGCCATCAGGGCTTGTCCTTGGTCCACATCCACCAGCAAGGACACTCCATTCATATGCTTGATGGCAAGCTTGAGGTGAGAAAAGCATCAAATCACTCACTTGTCATGACAGGGATAGAAGAAGAAAGGCTTCTCAAGCTGCAGGGCACCTTTGCTCGTGCACAAAATTTCTCATACAATTCTCATTATGAAGAAGGTACATTTCCATCAAGTTTATTATAGCATGCTATATTTGGACACTTAAACTATGACAACCTCTGCTTCTTGAAGAAAAATAGTGTTATTGGTTTTCCTACAATTCCTAGGAAACTTAAGCAATGTGATGCTTGCATTCTAGGAAAGCATAGAAAATAGTCTTTTCATGATTCACATTCTAGAGCACATAGAAAAATTGAACTCATTCATTCAGATTTATGTGGTCCAATGCTTGTTCCTTATGCAAATGGAAATAAATATATGATGAAATTTATTGATGACTATATTAGAATGTGTTGGGTTTATTTAATGAAGAATAAATCTGTTGCTTTTCAAACATTCAAGAACTTTCATACATGGATTGAAAATGATGCACAATCTCATATTGGCTCTTCGCACTGATAATGGAAAAGAATACACTTCAAATGAATTTGAAAACTATCTTCGCCAACATGGGATCGAACATCAAACAACTATGCCTTATAATCCCCAAAAGAACGGAGTAGCTAAAAGAATGAATAGGACAATAGTAAATATGGTGCACTCCATGATGTTTTTCGAAAATGTAAAATTGATGTTTTGGGCTGATGCAGTTCTATATGTTATATATGTAAAGAATAGATGTCCATCTAATTCTATTAGAAACAAGACTCATGAAATGTGGTATGGGGACATTACTTCGGTAAAGCATCTCAGGGTCTTTGGTTCCACCTGTTATGCCTTGATACCAAAGGTACATAGAAACAAACTTGGTGCAAGAAGTCGTAAGTGTATCTTCCAGGGGTATTCAAACACCTCCAAAGCATACCATCTATATGATTAAGTCAATAAAAAGTTTGTTGTATCTAGATATGTAATATTTCTTGAATCGTCCAAAACTAACAATGTTGTTGAGCGCGAACTTGATCGCTTGGAAAGATTCACTAATGCAAAATCATTTCAAGAATTTGATAATCAGATTTCACATCTTGAAGGGGGATTCCTATACTAGATCAACCTATGGAATCTTCTTCTGAAGCATTGTCTCCCCTGCATGAAACTCTAACAGCGGATGACACTTTGAGTGATGTGATTGACAAAATTGGGAAACTCAATCTTGATTGAGTCCCAACTCAATCAACAGAGTAGCCTGGACAATCTCAGAAAGGTCAACCAAATTGGCTGAAAAAGACACTTGAAAGTGTTCATCCTGATGAGGTTGGTAAGACAAGAACTATAAATTCAACTCGAAAAAATGGAGGTGATGTAGATGACTCTGATTCACCAGTTGATATGGATGTTTCTTATGATTGTGAATTGAATTTTTCTACAGATTTTGAACTAACTTCCTTCAAAGAAGCTGCTTCCCATGATGAATGGAAAGAAGAAAAGAAAAAGGACTATGATGCCTTGATAAAGAATGGCACTTGGAAGCTGGTTGATCCTCCATTGGGAACCAAACCAATTGGTTGCAAGTGTGTCTACAAGAACAAGTATAAAGCTGATGGCTCACTTGACAAGCAGAAAGCCAGGCTTCTGGCAAAAGGTTTTTCACAGAAGGAAGGGGTCGATTATGAGGAGACTTTTCCCCCACAACAAAATGGGCTACCATCCGGACACTCTTTGCCCTAGCAGCTCAGAACAGTTGGAAAGTCCATCAAATGGATGTAAAAACTTCTTTCTTGAATGGAGATCTAAAAGAGAATGTTTTTATGTCTCAGCCTAAAGTATTTGCTGTGAAATGACATGAACATAAAGTATGAAAACTTGTGAAATTCTTTAATGCCCTCAAACAAGCACCGTGAGCCTAGTATGAAAAACTAATTGAGCATCTTCTGAAACTCAATTTCGAACATTATGATCTTGATGATGCAACTTTGTTTTTCAAGAAGGTTGGCAAAATAGTTGTATATATTGTGGTATATGTAGATGATCTTTTGATGACAGGGAACATTGAGAGCTACATTACATCCATAAAGAAGGAATTGAGGAAAGGTTTTGAAATGACTGATTTGGGCTATGTTCATTACTATCTTGGTATTGAAGTAACTCAACATCTGAATTCCATATTTCTTTCCCAAAAGAAGTACATTGGATATCTGTTGAACAGGTTTGGCATGATTGAATGCAATCCTCTGACTACTCCATTGGAACAAAACTTAAAGCTCACATCTATTGAAGGAAAAGAATTTGAGGATGCAACAAAGTATAGACAACTTGTAGGAAGTCTCAACTAGCTGAGTACTACTAGACCAGACATTTCATTTGTTGTTGGAATCCTCTCCAGGTTTATGCAAAAGCCTTGTGAGGGACATTGGTCTGCTACAAAAAGAGTTCTAAAGTACTTGAAGGGAACTCAAGAATTTGGACTCAAGTATACACAAGTGGGTGAATTCAACTTGATTGGATACTTTGATTCAGACTTCGATGGAGACAAAGAACCTGGGGTACCTACTTCAGGTTATGCTATGAGTCTTGGATCAGGAGTTGTCTGTTGAAATATGGCAACAAGAATATTCCAATTTAATTTGTCCTTGAATTAAATTGTGAATTAAAATCAAATTTAGTCTTAACAGCTACTTCGAAAAGATTAATTAATTTATTTTGAATTAATTAGTTGGAGAAATTCAACTTAGAAGTCTTTCTGAAGTCATCCAAGAGTTATCCCTTAAATTAAGGAGATAATATTGAGTTGTCCCTTAACTCAAGGAGATAAGATTGAGTTATATTTGAGTTGTAATTAGTTAATTCAGTTTACTGAGTTAAGTCCAGTTAAATTAGTTCCAAACTATTTGAGGAACTAATAGGGAGTTAACAGTCAGTTGATGAATTAATCCAATCAACTGGTGTACTCCAATTGACTGAAGATTCCCTCATCAGAAACTCATGCATGTCTATTCTGAGAAAGACCGAGTTGAGATTAATGTCAAGGATAGTGTACTATCAGTTGCATTTATTTTCCTATAAAGAAAACTTATGCATGCAGTCAAGGAAATTCATCCTTGAGGATTGCGCAGTTTTGGAGGATCAATGTTCCACTTGGTTGAGAGTTTTCCACTTGGTAACAGGAGGATCACCCAAGAGAAATAGCGCAAGGAAATAAGAGCATGGAGGGGAAGAGGAAGGCTTGTGAGAAGCCAAGATTTCCTGTGAGCATCTATGAGGATTTTATTGAGACCTGGCTAGCTATGAGAGCTAAGGCTTTGTATAATTCCTATGTATTTCCACCTTGTATGATAATACAGATAGTGGGGTTTTTAGCTAAGGTTTTCGCCAAAGTATTTTCATGTGTATTGTGCATTGATTCTTCTTCTTCTAGTTATATTGTTCAGCTCGATCTTTAACTTTCCACAAATTGATAGTAGAAGTAGGTTATAGTATTCTTCTTTGATTTATATTGCATTATTAGGTTAACCTACATCATATTTTCCACATGGTCTCAGAGAGAGATTTGTAGAGAGAATTTCTACACTGTCTCCTAGAGATCACACAAACAATCAATTCTGGCAAATTCCACAACAGAGGCAGAATATGTGGCAGCAACGGAGGCAACAAAAGAAATTGCGTGGCTCAGGAAAATTCTGGAATATTTGCAGCTAAAACAAGTACAATCAACTCCACTCATGATTGACAATACCTCGGCAATAAAGTTGGCCAAGAACTCAAAGTTCCATGTTCAAAGGAAGCACATCAATACAAAATATCATCTGATTCAACATCATGTTGAGGCCAAAACAATCCATCTTCGCCATTGTTCCACTAATGAGCAGATTCCAGACATCTTCACCAAAGCGCTTGGAAGAGAAAATCTTGAAAGATTCAGAATGATGCTTGGACTCACCAACATCCCTTCAGATTAAGGGGGTAATGTTGACACCTAATCATAGGGATTTGGTGAACAACTGTAATCAGTGTAAATAAATAATAGAGGAAATGGATAGTCTTCTGCAGATGAACTGAACAATCACTCCCTCTTGTATATAATAATTAACAACCTAAATGAATAACACAATTACATTTCAAGAGTTACCTCCTAGCTTGATAGAATAGATATACATAAGAACACAAAAACATTCCTAATATTATAGCCTCGATTCTCTTCAAACCACCATGTTTGCTTTCCAACTCAATTTTTTTAAGAACATGTACAATGCATCTTTCAGCAAGAGCACACACACACTTTGGAATCTGTGTGTGTTCTTGAGCATGAGTGTGTGTATACTTTAAAACACATGCTTTGTAAGGTCTATGAACATATAGGAATGTATTGGTGTCCACCACTAAAGAGAGAATTTTTTTACTTAAAAATGGCCCCCGAAAGTTTCTGACCCTAATTATCCAAACCATGATCCATGGTTACAATTACTCTACAAGATTATTTTTCCAACTATTTCCACTCTAAAATCATCAAGATAGATGATAAATAAAATAGCATTCAAATGTCAAGTTTACTACCTCTTTCCCTTTTATTTCCTTTTTAAAGGGCATGAGAATTCAATTATTGTTGAGCCTCTCAACTACCCATAAAGGTAGTCTTGTCCCTTATTATTGTTAAACTAAACCTCCCATAAAATAAAAGGAAATGCTTTCTAGCAATGAGTGGGTATAGTTACTAGATGGTATAGACCCTATTTCCAACTACTAGGCTTGTTGGTAGAATAAAGTATATATCCTTTAATGAATATTTTTACATTTTCTTCCATTCTAGGGTAGTACACATGCCTCTTTAAGTTGGAAATTGTACTTTTAACACCAAAATGTCATACAACATTGGTGGTGTGAGCCTCTTTAATGTGTTATGATCACACTCCCTTTGGAACACAGTGATCTAGGTAGATATTGGTGGCCACCCACTTATTCCACTTGGATGCCCAACCATATGTTTCTTTTCAATTTCCTTAATTCTATCACAACTTTTAATTTTGGCATTTTTTCGGGTCCTAAACTTCTAGAGCCATTTTTTTGGGTCTCGAACTTCTAGAGACATGTTTTTTTTTTTTTTAACATGCCAAACTTGTAGCCCATAGGGTAAGGGCTTGGTAGCAAAAATTGTTTTCCTTGGATAGATATTTAGAATGAGGTATCATGTGCACCAAATGGAGATCATATGCCCAAATTACGACCTCAGGAAGTTGTCATTCCAACTAATCCCAATGGGCCTACAAAATTTTGGAACATCATCTCCTAGGGTTGTTCTTTTGACATTTAGGGATTCACATTGTTTATCAATAATAAAAGGGCCCCTCAGACACACTGTAACATAGTTTAGAAGGCATATAGTTGTCACATATCTTCTTAGAGATAAACTACCCTCGCTCGAGCTAGTTTGTTTCTCTTTTGCATCTAAATAGTTTTCAACAATTGAATTTTATTAATTAATTTTTGTTTCCCTATATATTTGTGTTTTGGTTTGAATCTATATTTCATTATGTTTGTTCTTAAATTTGAATTTGTGGTATAAGAGCAGTCTACTCTCCCTATTTTTTGGTGCATGTCCCTAATGAGGTCAAGGTATAAGGAGTTGGAACTTGAATTGTTTGAACACTTACAAGACTAACCTCATTGACCTTGATGGCCTCCCATTGCAGAAGAAAAAAAACATGAGTGAGTAGGAGATCCTTCTAAAATACTACTCAAAGAAGCCCTCGAGTAACAAAGGAATGAGATGATGGATAATTTTTCTGAGATCCTTCGACAAGTATCAACAGGAAAAGCATCTTCATCCAGTAGTCACTTTGGAGCCCCCCTCACCCCACACCCCCCTCCCCCACACACCCCTTTAAGGTAAAATTGAAATTTGGCATCCCTATTTTTGAAGTCCAAATAGATGCAAATGTCTGATAGATGGTTAAATCTACTCGAATCATAACTTTTGGTCCATAATTTTTCCGATAGGGAAAATACTACTTTTGCACTCCTCAAAGTTTCCTCCCATGTCAGGTACTGGTGGGAAACCTACTGTGAGAAGAGGGACGAGGGAAAACCCTCAGTATTTACAGTTGCACCTTCTTGAAATTCCTTCCAAGTTATCGTCAAGGAACAACATTACCATATTGGAATTTATGAAGACAATTACATAAAACACACCACACTATGGCAAGGAAGGGACCAGGATGTGTGGAGTTCACAAACATTTTCCATGCCCTATGCACAAATTTGGGTATCAAGGATTCTGACTGGCATTTGATACTCAAGTATTGTGGCTATCTGCACAAGTACATCTAGGAGGAAATGGAGTTCCTTGGAATCTCCTCACTTGGCACGATTTACCAACATGTTGTGAGGATTAAGCATAAATTTAAACAAAAGAGGTGAGACTTTTGATCTGCAAATATAAAGTAGGGAAAAGGAATCTCTAAACCATAGAAAAAAGGACAGAGCCAAGGTAGAGAGACCTAGGACAACCCATCGAATCCATAACAAGATAATAGCACCAAAAAGATGAAGAAGGATATCGAGAAGTGGTGTGAGTTTTATAAGATTCCTACCCACAACACAAATGAGTGTTGCACTAAGCAGACACTCGTGGCCAAGATAAAAGATTTAAAGTTAGATGCACACTCCAACACATAGCTAGAACTTGATAAGGGTAGCAACAAGGTAAAGCAAATTATTGATGAAAAATCTAGTGTATTTGTTGCCACCACCAAGGTCCAAAAAATTTCGCATGAAGATCCAAAGGAGGGGGGGCATCTCTTCAACTAAATGATGTGGGTGAAGGGTTCTCCACTGCATTTCAATGTCAAAAGTGGGAGCCAAAAGAACCTCATCCCCACAAAGGTCATTAAATGGTTGGGCCTAACAATCACACCACACTCGCAACCATACACCATCGGGTGGCTTCACAAAGGATGAGATCTCTGTGTTAGTGAATAATGCCACCTTCCCTATAGTATCAAGCCCTTCACGAAGGAGGTGTCGTGTGATGCTGCTTGTCTTGAAGTCTGTGATGTTTTATTAAACCAACCATACTTGTGGAAGCATCATTCTATTTATGATTCCAGACCTTGCATTATTATTATTAATTTGGGTGGAAAACTATATAAGTCACTGAAGGTAGCCCCTCCTACCACCATTTCTTTGATCTCTACTAAGAAATATAGTAAGATCATCTCCCAGACTAGGAAATTTGTTTTCTTTTTGTTTCACTCTCAAAGTAAGGGGAACATTATGGCCACATCCATGATCCTCAAGAATGGTTCCTCCACGCAGCAGAAGCAGGTGGATAAGGTCATGGAAGAGTATAGGGACATTTTCTCCTCAACAACAGGGGTACCTTTGCACTTTTAGGTCAAGCATTCGATCAATATGACTCCTAGAGAACCTTTACCCAATGGGATGACATACCACTACTCACTTCTAGAAAGTGAAGAAATCAAATGGCAGATCTAGGAGTTTCCACAAAAGGGGCACATTTAACCAAGGTCCTCACCTTATGGAAGCCCAATTGTAATTGTAGAGAAGGAGAATGGGACTTGGAGACTCTGCGTTGATTATCATGCACTAATTAGAATCAGTGTCAGGAATATGCATCCAATCTCACATATTGATGACCTTCTTAACCAGCTCAAGGGGGCTAAGTACTTCATCAAGATTTAATTAAAGTCTGGCTATCACCAGGTTCCAATATGACCCACAAATAAATGGAATACTTCCTTCAAATACAAGGAGGGCCTTTTTCAGTGGTTGGTCACGCCCTTTGGGTTGACAAATGCCTATACAAATGTTATGAGACTAATGGATGAAACTCGTTCATGGTTGTATATCTTGATGACATCCTCTTCATCATAATGAGTTGGGAAGAGCACTTTTAACATATTCGGTAGGTCCATTAAACCCCACAGTAACAAAAAATATGTGCCAACTTGGAGAAATGCATCTTTGGCATGAACCATATCTAATGCCAAGGGTTACATCATTGATGAGAAAGTTATGCATGTGGATCTGACTAAGATCTAATTATTTTGGGATTGGCAAGCCTTGACCACTCTAGGAGAGCTTCACAGCTTTTCGGCCTTGCCAATTTCTATCGAAGGTTTGTATTATGTTTTGATTCCCAATACTAGGCGTTTCTTGAGTTAAAGAACCACCTTTTCTCTGCACTAGTACTCCCATTTCCAGATCTACAACAAAATTTTGAAATTAATGGATAAGCCTTTAACTATGCTATTTGTGTTGTTCTCACCCAACAAGAGCATTGGGTGGCTTATCAAAGTGAGACACTGTTTGGTACAATTTCGAAATACCCCACCTACAATAAAGAAATTTATTCCATCGTGAATATTTTCTGGCAGTGGAAAAATTCCATTCTAGCGAAGGAGAAGATCATCCATATAGATCAACAACCACTTCAGTTTATAATAACACAAGGGAGTTGTAGAATGATTGCCATCAAAAATGGTCCACATATATGCAACAATTTCATCTGAACATTAAGTACAAGAAGGGAAGCACCAATAATGTTGTAGATTTCCTCAGTCGTCCAATGATTATGGTTGTAACCATTTTTCTTGACTCTTGTGGGAATGCGACTTTTGGATAGCTGCAAATTTACAAAAATGATCCAGAATTCTCTGCCACATACTAGGTGTTGATGGATGAGAAGCAAGTTCCAGAATTACACTTCTTAGACATAATTTTATTTCATGTGGGGCACCTTTGTGTTCATCAAAAGAGTGTACCAAGATGATTTGGGAGGTGCATTATAGTCAAATCATAGGACAATTTGGTGTAGAGAAGATAGTGGCAGTATTGCAGAATTATTTTTATTGGTTGAATCTCGAATAGGGTGTTTGCAAATATATCATATCCCGCACTACCTGTTTCATCACCAAGCCAACCATTAAGAACTAATGCATCTATACTCATCTACCTACTCCTAGTTGACCTTCGGAATCCATCCCCATGGACTATATATCTACCCTTTCTTCTACCAAGTGGATTTGTGGTTGATTGTGTGAAGAAGCATATAAGTATTACTATGGTTGATATGTTGTGATTTTTTTTTGAAATAAATTAATGTTGTAGTAGAAACATTAGTTGTGAACTATACCTAAATTGTGCATAAATAAGTTTTGTTTTATCGAATTTATTTACTACGGAATAGATTATGTTTGATTGCAGTCTATGGTTTAGATATACACTAGAAATAACCATAACAAGGGTTTGAATGAATTTGTAATAAGAATGTAAAATGAGAATTTTGGTTAGTCCCTGAGCCAAGCCAGGTAAACAAAGCTCAGGGACAGTCCCGTGCTCCATTTGACTTAACAGAAGTAATGATTAAGACTGTAAATGTAAAGGAACTTCTTTCTCAGAAAAAAGAGCAAAGCCATGATTTAGCGACTAGGAAAATAAGCAAATTAACAAGAAGACAAAACTTCCAAATTCATACAAGAACAACAGAGTGAATAGTTTCTTTTTCTAACTAAAAGAAAGAACAAGAAACATTGGAATGTCATTCACATCTAATTCCAGATATTGTAGTGAATATGAATTTATATTTAATTAACATCAATTTTGGCCCAAAGAATAGAAATAATACATAAATATATAATTATCCACAAGTATGCTATAACCATAACCATTGAAACCCTTACAGCTTAAACTGCAAATATCTAAGCAAAGATTTTTACAAAAAAGAACTGACAAACGAAATTTTGTACCATAGGGATTGTAATATAGTTAGGAAAGCAATGGTCACACTCTTGCGAGGAAGATTCACTTAACCCAAAATACATTTGTGACTATAGATAACAACTAGTAAATTAAAAACCCAGAAATGTATACATATACATATTATTGCTCACAATAGAGTGGAAAAGAATAACCATACAGAGTAAAAGAGTATAAATATTGTCACGTTAGTGTTGCAATTTGAGGGTTTTGAAACCCTCAATATTAACTAAAAGAACAGAAGAACATATATATACATTGAACTCTTGCCGAGAATGTCCGAAGAAGAAACTTGGTGGTTGTTTAACCGCCCTTGGAAATCCTGGCGAGATATTACGACAGGAAATTAGGGGAGTGTTGAATGAAAACCGACACTTAGAAAAAAGAAACAACCCAATTGATATGGTAAATAACTACAGAGAAAAAATACCAGTTAGGGTTCCAATTCATAGTTGGAAATGAGCAAGTAGGGAAAGCCATAAATAAGTTCATGACGACTCACCTGAGAGATGTTGGCCGAAAAATTTCCAAAGTTAAACCCTATCATACATCTTGTTAGTAACTCGTCTTAGCCAACATAAATATAGATTAAGGGGAAAATAAAAACTTGTAGAAAAATACTTACCTGCAAGGAAATCGAGACCCAAGATTGTTTGGAATGTCGACCTTTCTCCTTGAAAACTCTATACGATAGTTGTGAAACAATAAGCAGAGGTGAACCCTTTAGGAATCAGGGCAACCAGTATGAGCTACATAAGGAATCAAAGAAAGGAATAATTACCTGCAAGAAGTGAGGAGGGTTATGGCTGCCTCACATGCCCTTTGTTGAACGAACGGAACCACTGAAGAGAAAATACTCAACACTTCAACTGAATTGAGTCACTGGGACAAGGTATGCCTTGACTGGGCCTGTAATGATGTATGAGACTTAAATAACCAACCTTGGCTCTGGAGCAGAGCTAGGTTGCAGGTTGGAGTAACAGAGAGGAATGATGGTTTGCTGAGCGCCAGGAGGGGAGGACAATTGCCTCTAACTTCCCCCAAGTAATAAACACCATAGGTCGAGCGTCAAACGCTCTTAACCCTTGATCAACCATCAATCGCAAGGGCCAGGTGGAACTCCAAGAGCTAGCCTCCAAAACATTATAGGGACTTGACATAAAATCTTAACAGACGTTTGACAAAATATTGATGGGTACCCACTCAATGTTTAATCAAATTTGTGACAAACTATTGCCATATATAACAATTATATAACACACATATATATATGAACATGTAACAATGGTCTTAGTTCAATAATAATGTAATTCCGCCGCACTTGTAGTAAAATTACTCATGCTATTTTATTAAAAATTAAAATTTAGCTAGAGTATGTTACATTAGATAAAAGAAAATTATAATACACATATCACATTAAAATGTATAACATATAAATAGTACGTATAAATTAAAATTTATTTTACTATATAAATTAAAATAATGATTTTGTAACAATATTTAAATTTAATTAATAAACACAAGAAAATCTAATACTTATAATAAACTTACAATATAACAATATTCTTAACTATGGATATTTGGTGGTACTTTACCATGGATATATTAACATGTAAATAGTCTTCTTGTAATATCATGGGAAAACACCATTGCATATAATACACATGCTAAAAACCATAATTCATTTCACGATCAAAATAGTTTTATTTTAATTTATTTTATATATATATATATTTTTTATTAAAGTTAAAATCAAAAATATTATAACTACTTTTGAGATACATCTAAACCTTCTATCCTCACCACTACTGCATATATTATGTGGATATTTCATATAGATTAAATCAAAGTTTTAATAAAATTAGAAATGAGAATATTTTTATATATAGAGATGTGAAATTTATTTAATATAAAAAAATATTACTAAGAACTAGCATATATCCATCTTAACTAAGAATCTATCAAGACATGAGATAAATCAAACATGCAAAAATTTCCACATCTTCAAAGATTTTTCCACATCTTCAAAGATTTGATCTCTCTCGCGGCTCGGTAGATCTAGAATTAGGATGTACCTATGTTGGTTATAGTTATATTTTTTATTAATAATAATAACTATGCTAACAAGAGCTCTACAACCGAGCATGGGGATGATGTTGTGTTACTGTAAATGTTTGTTTGTAAATATTTATATGTTGGCTCAACCAAAAAGATAATAAAAGGTTAAAAGTAACATGGAGCCAATAGGGGGACATGTTGTAGTGTCCATAAAAAAATGTAAATATTTAAATGTTGGCTCACTAAATAATAAAAAAATAAAAGTAAAAAAATAATAAACTTCAATATTTTATGTTGTAATTATGTTTCTCTTAATAAAATTACCAACTATTTTTTAGATGAAAAAATCATAATATACATATTGAATTAAAATATGTAACATATAAATAGTAGCTATAAATTAAGATTCATTTTATCGTATAAATTAAATAATGGGCTGGTAACTATATTTACATTTAATTAATAACCAAATCAAAACTTAATACTTACAATAAACTTACATTATAACAATATTCTTTGCCATGGATATTCACCTTGGTTTTATCATGGATATTATTAACTTGCAAATAGGTTTTGTTACAATACCATCAACAAATGCCATGGTTTATCAATAGCACATGCCCTAAAAGCATAACTCATTTCACAATCAAAATATTTTATATATTTTTTATTTTTATTATTTTTATAACAGTTTTTAATTAAATCTAAAAGCAATAAGTTTATAATTACTTTTGAGATATATATAAATCCTCTATCCTTGCTATGGCTAAAAATATTTCATAGACAGTAAATCAAGGTTTTAATAAAATAAAAAATTAAAATACTATTTATAGAGTTGTGAAATTTATATAATATAAATAACATTATTAAGAACCAACATATATCCATCTTTACTAAGGATCTATTAAACCATGAATCTCTAGATGTATAAACCTTTTTTTCAAATGCCACACTCAAAAAAAAGTTTGCATCTAAAAAGATTTAACTCCAAACTTAATAAAACAAGAAATAAGATGCATCTATGTTAGTTTAATTTTAAAGTTAAGATCAACTTATATGTTAAAACTATATATAAAACTCTTTATATGTTAACCAAGATTAGAACGAACTCTCATGAGCTCCATAGTGAAACCCTCGTTGGGTTGGGTAGTTCCTAAAACTGCCATCTCTGTGAGAATATGAACATCGAGGATGAAAATCACTTCCTCTTAGAGTGCCCTGCGTACAACCACATTAGATTTCAATTTCAAAATCTTTGTTGCAATACTAACCTTCCTAGCCTTTTAGGTTGTCAAAATTACAGTGAGTTGGGAAGGCTTCTCTCTAACCTTTTGAGTAGAGGAATAAAATCTTAAATCAAACTAAATAATTAGTTTCTTTAGGTCCGATAGACCAAAGTTTGGTCTCAATAGACATTAACCATCATGGTCATCATCATAAAATATATATATATATATATATTTTTTTTTATAATTATTATTAAAATATAAAAAATATATAATATATATATTTTTTTAAATATTATTTATACAAAAAAAATTATATATTATTATAAGTTGAAATAAATAATAATTTTAAATAATAAAACAAATTGATTAGTTAAAATTTAATCAATCTAATTTTAAATTTCATTGTTTAAAAAATCTTAACTTCAAACATTTTTTTTAATTAAAATCAAATATAAATTTTCGTTTTATTTTTGAAATAGATTTTTTCCATAATTTAATTATTGAAATTTAAAATTTCATATAAAATAAATTGATAAATACAAAATTCATAGCGACAATTCAAAATTCTATTATACTTCCCATTTTTTGGGTAACCATTCATTCCAGCTATCTCGTCCGACAAAATTTCCACAATTCGTGTGGGTCACGTTTATCAAATCACCACTCTATCTAACTTTATAGTACCACTCATATTTATCTTTAATAAGTTTGGTATTTTTCTGTTTTCTGTCACCATTCATGTTTCTTTTTTCAACATTGTTTTTATAAATCCATTGGATAACAGTGAAAGCATTGGCCGTGTACTCTTTCATAATTTGCTTTGATGAAAAATTCACTCGTGATTTAAGTACTAAATATCAAACTTTCGAAAAATTATATTCTAATATGATTGGACTTCTTGTAATAATCGAACTTCGTCTATTTGCTTTAGTTCGGTAAGAGAAACATTAATTATTTGGTCAATAAAAGTAGTGGCCCAATTTGGTTATTTTCTTTAGGTGGTCAATAAAGTATTGGTCATGATATTTTGCAATTTGGTTCACCCTTTTATAAGTTTATAGACAAACTAGGAGTGGTCTACCCTACATTCATATCTTTTTTTGGAAGGACTGGTCAAAAGGCGGACAACGATATTCTGTACGTAAACATTACAGAATTGATTTCGTTGACGACCTACGCACCCTGATGGGTAGAAGCACTCAGAAGATCATATCTCAGAAGATTCCCTTAGCACTCTCCTATTGTTGTAGTTACCCTGAAAAGAAACAGTGTCACGGCATTGAAGATGATGTTCTCAAATGTTGGATTGTGGTTCCTGCCTCGCGACCTGACCATGTCTTTGCCAGATCACAGTTGGTCGGCTTTGTCGTCACATACTACGTTGTGGTGTCATTCATTAAGTGGGCATACTTCCTTCCACACTACAAGAGTGAAACATACTGCTTGATCTGCCCATTCTTATGGGCCAATTTGCAATCATCCAGCTAATACGTTCGATACTTGTCCTAATCAGATGGTTGAAGTCAGCTCCGCAGTATTCATCATACAATGACTTTAACTATAATGTGGCATTGGCTTGGGATGATGTCATTTCAGATCTCTATGATTGGTTTGAACGTCAATCGTTTGGGGACAAAATAATTCACGATAACGAAATTCGCCATAAAGAGTAACTACAGGAGAAAATAGTTTGTAATTGGGTGAAGAAATACATGTTTGGGGGTCGAATCTCATGGATTCTCGTAAAAAAAAAATATGTATCTGTTTAAAGTGTAACATTTCTTCATCAGCCCATCAATTTCCCAAGTATGAAAAGACTTTGAAGATTATACTGCCAAGAGAAAAGGTAGATCAATCGTGCAGATCCAATAAATGGAGCTTTGATAAAGTAAATGGAGCTTCAGTTGAATTGATCAAATTATTGAAGCACAGAGCAGGATGAAATAGACATATCTTTAGAAGCAGGAAAGGCATTTCCAGCAAGTTGGCAGAAGTTAGAACATGTTGGAAAAATATAGTTGTCTTATTGATCCGGCCCATGATCTACTGCTATGAGGGCGCTCATTCCTGTAAATGTGTTAGAAAACTTGCACAGATGAATCTAGCTAGTAAAGGTTGAACACATAGCTTTGCAGAGCAAAAACACTAAAAGAAAACTGAAAGAACAAAAGAATGATTTATTAAAAAAATAGGTTACAATGCTCATGATATAGCATTACTGGGTGAAGATCCCAAGGTAATGCACTATAGTGGTGATCAATGAGAAGACTCAACACCTACAACAAGTACTGGAGAGAACTAACTAGTTGCGGAGTGAAAGAGGGAGAAAATCAGGGAATAAATCATGCAGAAGAACTAACCAGTTGCGGAGTTAAAGAAGAAGAAAAACAAGGAGTAAATCATGCAAAAGGAATCTTGCATGTAGTCCCATGCTCTAACTCAGAGTTCGCATCTAGGTGTGTAGTACTTCCAACGCCCCCCTGAACACCATTATGGGGAAAAATAGAAAATGGACCCTGGCAACTAAGGCGAAAGGTCACCCAAAATATAGTGCAACTTGGACTAAAATTGAGGAAATAGGGAAAACCTCATGGGAAAACCCCCCCCCTCAAAATACAATGTAATCAAAGTAAAAGAGGAAGAAAAGAAAGTTGCTAAGCAACTGTGTCCTTCACTCTAAGACGATCGTGCAGAGAGAGAAACTTCTACTCAGTGAATGTCTTGGTTAAGATATCTGCAGTCTGTTCTGCTGAAGGATAGAACTGCAAATCAATGACCCGATCATGTACTAAGTCTCTGATGCAGTGCATATGGATCTCTATGTGCTTCATTCGCTACCACTGTAATGGATCCCTGCAAAATTTGAGAGTGCTCTGGTTGTCACACCAGATGACAATGGGCTGGTGGAACTCGACGCCCAACTCAGTGAGGAAGTGTTGTAGCCATAGAGCCTGAATGGTGATGTTGACTACTCCTCTGTATTCGGCCTTAGCAGAAGAGAGAGCAATAGCAGCCTGCTTCTTGCTCGACCAACAAATAGGGCCAGATCCTAGACTAAGTGAACATCCGGAGGTGGACTTGCGATCAACGTTGTCTCCCACCCAATCAGATACTGTGAAGCCAAGGAGATTCAATGCAATGCCCGCTACATAGTGAGTCCCGAAGGTGATGGTGCCATGCACATATCGGAGGATGTGCTTGGCAGCATTCCAGTGTAGCTCATGCGGCTTCTGCATGTATCTAGAAACTGCCCCTACTGCATATGAGAGATTTGGTCTAGAGTGGGTGAGGTACAATAAGCTCCCCACTAGTTGTCAGTAGAGAGTGTTGTCAACTAATGGAGTTTCACCTCCATCCTCAAGGCAGACCCCAGACAAAAAAGGAGTCGGTGTTGGCTTGTTGTCAGTCATGCGAAATCTCTTGAGGAGATCCCATGCATACTTACCCTGAGAGAGTTTGATGCCTGTGGCATCCTGGCTAATCTTAAGACCAAGAAAGAAGTGTAATGGACCCATGTCCGTCATCAAGAACTTATCATGCAAGGCCCTCTTGACTATAGCAATGGCTGAAGCCGAGCTCCCGGTGATTAGGAGATCATCCACATACAAAACTAAGATAAGAAGAGAATAATGTGTCCTGAGCATGTAAACATTCAGATCAGACTTACATCTTTCAAAGTTTTGTGATAAGAGAAAAGAATCCATCTTCGCATACCAAGCTCTCGGGCCCTGCTTAAGGCCGTAGAGAGATTTCTTAAGTCTATAGATCAAAAGTGAATCCTGAATGAAGCCACGTGGCTGCTCCATGTAAATCTCCTCTGATAGGTCTCCGTGAAGAAAGGCATTCTTCACATCCATCTGATGTACTTCCCATCCCTGGGCAGCCGCAATGGCAATTGTAAGGCGTATGGAATCCATATTTGCTACTGGAGCAAAGGTCTCGTCATAATCAATGCCATGCACTTGTTGGAAGCCTTTAGCTACTAGGCTCGCTTTCCATCTGGTGATTTTCCCATTTGCAACACTCTTGGTCCTATAGACCCATTTGCATCGGACAAGTTTCCTTCCTGAAGGAAGGGGGACTAGATCCCAGGTCTGGTTCTCGAGGAAAGAGTTATACTCCTCCTCCATGGCGGAATCCCAAGATGGTGTTGAGATTGCAACAAGATGATGGAGCTTAGTGAAAAGAGTCGCCTTCACTAAGTGGGCCCGCAGGCTATTTTTGGCCAAGTCTATTTTTAGACTATGTCTATTTTTAGACATATGGATCATGTCTATGGATTGCAGGTTGTTGTTTATGGATGATTGGTCAATTTGGGAAAAATAGATGGACTTCTATTTTTAGATCACAGCGGAGTGACTGCTCAGTCTAAATATAGAACAGTCAAATATTATTAGCTCATAATAATATTTAGACTATAAACTTTGTCTTATCTCTTGGAGCACTTCAGGATGAGCTACGGATGTGGTACATGCAGATCCCAGAAGGAAATACGTGGTTACCTATGGGATGACTAATATTTGCATGCAGGACTTCAGTTAGAACTCAAGTGAGTTGAGTTTAGTGGACTGGAGGTGCAGTTGTGGAGTTGTGTTCAGTTTAGCTTTATTAAACTGGTTGTATTTAGTCTAACTGGAAAATAGACTAGAGATGAGTTGGGTGAATTAGTTATTAATTAATTCACAAGTTATTAACTCATAATACAACTAATGAATACATAAGTTAACTCAGTTGCATGTCAGTGCATGTTCAGTTCAGCAGGGACAGGTGTTAGAGAATCAGATTGCTATCAGTTGTGACTATAGTTGTGCATCAGATCTTGCACAATCAAGGGATTGAGTATGCCAATGAGTTTTCTCACGTATTTTCCCACATTGTAGCTTGTGCTCACGTGATTTTTCCAAGTAAATACGTGGTTGCCTTGGAATTATCATCAGTTCTTGAGCAGGTATTGAGCAGCGGAGGCAGGCAAGCAGCGAAGAGATTTGGAGATCAGATCTGAGCTGTATTGTGTGTAACAAAGGCGGAAATACTTGTGAGAAGTATTATGCTGTGTAATGTTACATGACTCAATCATTAATATACAGATAGTTGGGGTTTTTAGCGAGATGCTTTCCCCGGGATACATACTGTGTTAATGTGTGAATGCTCTTGATGTCTTATTGTTATTGATGCTGCTATATTGATGATCAACACAGAGGAGCTTATGTATTGTGTATGTTTTCCGCAATAGTACATGATCAGGATAATCTCCATTGAATATGTGTTAAATTATTCAAAATTTCTACACAAAAACACACTTCTACAGATCAAATTTCACGATATTTACATCAATTTTTATCCTCTCCAAGAGAGAAATTTAATGAAATTATTATATTCATCAAATGAGTTGTAGAAAGTAGAATTGGGCCTTAGTTGCTAATTTAAAAACTACCTCTCAACTAGGGATAATTCCACTTGTCAAACCATCAACCATTGTCATCGATCATCATGCCATCCTCTTGTGCTAAACCATCTGTGTATCTTATCTCATCTCATTTGTGTCACTCACTGCTTATTTAGTCATCAGTGGCTTCAGAAGCCAAATAACAGTGATGTTTGATGCCAAATTTTGTGCCAAAAAAGCCGTCAGATCCAAATCAGGCCCTCTCTGTGTGTAGTGTTCGGAAAGAGCTTTATGGTGGTATATAGAAGTTTAAAAAAGGGTTCCTGGATCAGAAATTAGGGCCTATTGAAGAATCCCTTTAGAAAGCTTAGAAAACCCAAAAAAATGGCTAAGTGTTGAAGAAAAATTGCAATCGGGACTTGGGACAGTTCATTGCAATCACATATCGGCGCCGAGTGTCTGGTTCATCCGATATATTGAATTTTTAGATATCGACGGGGTCCTAGGTCTAGGAAGACAAGTTTATCGGCAAATTATCGGTGCTGAAGGCCGATACTATGGTCCTGCAGTCCCGAATTATCGCATTTTGGCCTGACTGTGTATTTATCGCAATTGGCGATTCAAGGCCCAACACTTATCGGCGATTGCAATAGTTTAAGTCCCGAAACATGAAAGGCCCAACACTCGCAGGGTGACATGTGGAAGTGATGATATCAGCAATGACACCAACAGGTTATAGACGATCAATAGTTCCTCGTTTCGAGCTTATCAACGATTGTGATGCGATAAGGAAGGGCCCCGAATGTGATATTTCATAAGTTGTGATATACAAAGATTTTTGGTCTGGAAAATCACCCGATGAGGGACTTATGCATTCTAAATAAAAAGGCCCCTGCACAATAAGTCAAGGCCTTAAGTGATTTTAAGATGAGCCCATGGTCTCTGCCTGTAGCCCTATGAGGAAATTCATAAAAGGGGTTGTAATAAAGGGGGCCTAAGAGTTAATTAAATGCCCACCTATTTGACTATTTTAATTGAATTTAAATCCTGCATCATGATGCACTGATAGCACTATACAAAGAGTTTTGAAATATTGATGGGTCAAAATCTTGGCATTTAACGAGGAGTATGGGAAAATTATGTAAAGATGACCTAAAATACACTTTTATAAGTCGGCGCCGAAGGCATTTTAATGATAGAATTGACTTAAGTTGGTTGATTTATAAATGAGCTGCCTCAAAGAGCTAAAAAGAGTCTATGATAGTAGGGATGTGGCTTGATAAGAGGCCTCGAATGAAATGACAAAGGGACACCTCCTCCTTCCTCTCTCTATCTTCTTTCTCTGTATATTAATGTTTGATTTCTTTAAGAAAGGGATGGGATCCCATTGTAATATTTTTGGGGGAAACAGTGTTTCACCATGGCTGAGACAGCTAGCTGATCTAACAACTGAGGATCGGCCTAGGGATATTTTCTATTGTGTCATTATTGTAAAACCTTCCCCTTCTTCCTATAAATAGGCAGATGCAAGACTAGGTTCTCGTTTGGGGCTAGTTCTGGATAATCTGACCCGCGAGGGCTGAATTCTATGATGCCATTTTGGTTCAATTTGTTGTATTCATGGCATTTCACTGATATCATTGCCGAATGTATGGAATGGTTATTGGCTTCTATGAGATGAATGAAATTTTCCTGATTGATTCCAAACATATTGATATGCAGTAATTTTTCCCTTTTGTAACCTCTTTCCAATTTTGTATTTCTTCCTTAAAACAATGTTAAGGCAACTGTTATGTTTCTGGTTGATAAATGGATTTGTCTTCACTGCTAAATACAAAAGAGTACGTGTGCGAGACCACATAATTACTTATGTTATTTATATCCATGTAGTAACTATAATCCTTTAGATTTACGTATGTTTGTGAGTAGTTTACAGTACATGTGGTGGCTCAGACTTACCTCAAATGTTGAATAGAGATTGATACCCATTATTATGCATGCTCAAAACTGTAAAATCATCTCCCTCTATTTCTATCATTTCATCAGAATGCCATGGTTTAGGATTCTATGTTGCTTATAGCCCTATCCATCGAATTCCACTTTCTCTAGAAATTAGTGGCTGAATATTCTATTGTCACAGCCCCCTGTACCTAATTTCCTCCTTCTCCTCCCCCTCTCCTTCACAACTTCAACTTTACTTCAAGATGTCTCATTTCCATGTGTAGGCCACCAGAAGAGGAAACCATTTCTCGTTGATATTTCTCCATATACCCCTAGCATTTGGATCCATGAATTGGCTTGAATCTACCTCTTTGAAAGCTAATTGAACCAATCTCCCTCCTATTACTTTTTATAAGACAATTGGAGTGCTGCAATCCCCTCACATATAACCTTACAAGCACTCATATATTTAATATGTCCTAGGCACTGGTCTACAATCAACCAAAAGGCTGTCTCTAGGGAGCTTTCTTGTCTCATGCTGCACTTGTGCTGCATGGTGCAATATTTACTTACAACATCTTTTTGGCGTTGTTTCCGAGGAACAGATTAGAATATTTTTCCCTGGGTACCGCAAAGTTTTACATTCCCACTATTAGGTGAGCTAGGGAAGTGTGGGTTGAATATCTCTCACCTTGGCCACTCCACTCTCAATTCTATGGTAAACATCCTGGCGAATCCACTTTCCATATCTATATTTGATGATCCTGGATTTCAAGCAGCCGCATACTCACTCAGATGCTACAACAATTGAAAACTCTCCCTAATTTTGAAGCTGAAATCAATCATATAGGAAGGTTTTCAAGATGGTCATTCCTACATTCCTGGCCAACCAATTTGCACCACTATATTTTTCTTCTGTTGCTAGTTTTCCCAATCATGTCCCTCCATATCATGAGTGGAACACCTATTTTTCTAAATTCAATGAGCACTCAGAGAAAAGACCTGACTAGCACCTCAAAGAATTTCATGAATGCATGGAGTAATGAGGTATTCTTCTTGAAGATGTACAAATTAAGTTATTCAAATTGTATTTAAAAAACATCTACTCACATCAAGAAGCATCACCCTATGAGCCAAAAAGAGAAGGAAACAACACTGAGCTGCAAATAAACTCTCAGTGGGCTTATTCAATTGAGTCTGATGTTTCTCTTTCTTATGATGAATATGACTCTGATGGAGAGTCTAGTGAGGTAG